>WEIV01004627.1:391632-404456 GCA_013390005.1 Calyptomena viridis | reverse complement strand
TATGTCTTGCTCAAAACACAGTGATCAATATGACCCCAAGTAAGCAAGCAAGAGACAGCAGCCAGATGGCTTAGTAAAAGCATGATCTCTGTCAACCCATCCAATGTTCCACCAGCTTCAGGAGGAAAGGCAAAAAGTAGGACAGAAGTGGCAGCACACGGGAAAAACATAAATCCTTCATAACCAACACAAACAAATAGATACTATTCTGAAACATCAACTATGATTTAAATCAGTCTCATAGAGAGCAAGCTGCAGGAGAGCTGCAAATATTAGGATTATGTTGAAGATAATGTGGGCAACGTGTTTTTCAAGATCCAAGGAGAAAAGGCTAAATATGGGAGATTTGCAAATTGCTAAACCAGCTGGAACCTCTGCATCCAGCCACTCCAGCACTCTTCCCAAATATGTAGACTAGTTTGATAACTACATTTTTCTCCCCAGGAATTACTTTAATTCATGTTTTAAAAAGCAACAAAAAAAGGCCAAACAAACAAACAAACAAAAACCAAAAAAAAACCCACACCAAATAAAAGCCCACATATTTAAAAAGTCAAAAAGAATAGTGAGTTCGCCACTTCTCAAGGCAGCCTTTAATAGTTTCTAAAAGGCTCCCTGACTATCAACTACCTTTTACTTCAAGATAAAACTTACCAAATTTAATCTCTGGGTCTTTTTACACCTTGGTTAGCAAAGTTGTATTGCTCTCCTACCCTGAGATTAGCTTCTTCCCACCAATAAGTACCTATGCCCAGTGACAAGATCACTTTGCAATTTCATTTTGATTAATGGAGAAGCTACTACTGCTATCAGTTACTCTCGTATTTTATTGCAGTAATAATTGTTTTTTTTAACACACCAGCTCAAAAAAGGAATGCAACAAAAAACTGTACCAGATCCAATCAAAACAGATATTTTCCAGACAATCACCAAGCATCAACACATTTTACTTACCATTTTGTTCAATCTAAGACAACTTCCTGGTGCAATTATTTGTGTTATTTAAATATTTTAGTGTTTTTCTGTGTTTCTTGTTTGTTTTTAAGACAATGTCTAAAGATACACTGCTCTCAAAAAAAAGAGATTCACAGGCTTGTATTGAAATGTTGAACCAATTCATTCCAGTATTTCAAAAGGTTAAAATGTTTTTATTTTGTTTTATGTTTTTAAATTTCCCCTTGCTCTTCACTTTTTCAAGACAATGGGGATGTGGCAGGATCACTATAGGGAATTTGTCAACTTTCACGAATTTCCTCTTTCTCCCTTAACATCATTTTTCTGAAAATGGTCTGTTGGTCAGTGCCCTCACTCTCTTTGTAAATAATAGGGAATTTAACACTTCTACAGTGTCTGTCTGGAATATCGTATATAATCCTGGCACCACCCACTAAGAAACTATGAGTGCAAAATATCAATTAGCTGGCTTATAAAGCCAGTACTGGCCACCCTGGCACTGAATGTGGGAAAAACACTATGTGATCATGTAATCAAAGGCTGGATCACAAAGCCCATGCACAAGGGGATTGAGTTAAGCCTTTACAGGCAAATACCTTAATTCTGTCATTTATAAACTCTACTGGCATTTCCTGAACGCTTGGACTTTGCAATCTGAAGAGCGTTAATTAATTTAGGAATTGTGTGTAACTAATGATGACTAATGTGACAGACCCATAATTATCTACCTATCATGGTGGGAAAGACAGATGCTTAGATAGCCAAGTTTTTTGTATAACTTCAACTGAATAACAAATAAGCAGAGCCTGTTCTGTTTTGAAGCTTACAGGGCTTGGAGATAAAAACATCTTGGATAGAAGTCTGAATGTTCTTGTAATTTACACAATAGCAGATTCCTANCAGCACCAAGCCAGGAACTCCAGCACCTACCGACCACATTGCCCAACACAAAATGGAGTATGGGTTTTACCTGTTGATGATACCTTATAATCATCATGAATTTTTGTCTTGAACACAGTGATTCCTCCTAAGAAATACCACTGCAATTTTTAACCGCTGTACTGCCCCATTTAGGGTACAGTGATTCTTTGTCATCATCATCCATCAGAATGATGTTAAAACGAAATGATTTTTTGTGTGTGTGTGAACATTTTTATTTTTCAGTGTTCTTATTTTTTCTGCATTTTCTTCTCTTTCTTATTTACTTCCCCCCCCCCACTGGCCCAGAAGGATCTGGATGTTGCCCTCATGCCAACTTGGTCATTACTTTGACCAAGAAATTTTTGAAGCTGGCAGTAGTTCCATCTGTTAAAAACAGCAGGAGAGAAAGGAAAGTAAAAAATAATGGTCTGCCAATCATGGTGGCACAAGAAAGATTATGGTTCCCAACCAAAATCTAAAGTGGTAATGGGAAATTTTCCTTAATAGATTTCTTCTTGGGCTACAAAGTAAAGCCACTGTGGGTAGAGGGCTTTTCTTAAGAAGATTATCTTCCAGCTCTTCATGTTAACATCCTCAGATAGTAAAAATTAGGAGAAATGAGATGACCGTAATCTTTGAAAAGTCTTAAGAGGTATGTTAACAAGTACTAAAGACATGTATAGCATGTAACCTGGTACATTTCAAACATTAGAAGTCTGGAATTACCATAAAAAACCATGGCAACAACAGGCAATTAATTGACACTTATTCAGATTACCATAGAAACTGGACCAACATACCAGAAATTATCTATAATTTCTCCCTTCAAACATTCACGTAGTCTATAATTTCCATAGTAATGGATTGCTTGTCATAACCACAGAAATATTATAAGATCTCTATGAGACACTATGAAATCTTGATATAATGAAGGCCAAACATAATTTTAAAAATCTGCACAGCTTTTGAATGTATTATAATGTATCACAGAGTAGCCAAAAAACTTTTCATCTTCCAACATGGTACTGCCAGAGAAATTAGTGCTATTTAGGCAAATGAAAAGAAAAATGAACTTATATCACAAAAAACTCACAACAAAAATCTGCCAAGAAAGTACAAAGCTAATGTGCAGAGCTCAGGCTCTATGAAGTATCACCTTGCTCTTTTTTTCAAGAAGTCTTCCTCAGCTCGGATTTGAACAGCCATTTGGTCAAGGAAACTTGTTGTAGTTATTTTCTAGATTGCCTACTGTTAAGGAAAGATTAAAAAAAGAGATACTTTCAATCCTGAAAGATTTTCTTTCAAAATCTATTGCTCTTGCAGGTGGCACAGCAACACTCTGTGTGAAGACTCTTATGTGCTCAGGAGTATTGTCCTTGAATCCTTATGTACATTCATGGCTTTTACAAATCCCTAAATACTAAAAATTCTACTGAAAATATTGTTATATCCAGTATGACTAATCCTATGTAAAACCTACTTGGGTACTATTTACATGGGATTTTCAGTAATTTCAATTAAAGTATTGCCAGCAAAACCACTAAAACGTAATTCAACCAATCAACATCAGTTATAACTGGGGGGGAATTACTGATTCAGTGGAGTTTTGAAGACATCAGACAGGCAAGACTGGTGTAGAAGTGAATGCAAATTATTGACTCAAAGAGCTGTGACGAGGAAGAACAGTCAAGAAGAGAAATGGCCTTTTCCCTTTTGACTCTATAGGAATACTAAGGATCACCGCTTTCCCCAAGCTAAAATTAATCTCTGAACATTCCTCCTCACCACCACCATCAGCCCACAAGTCCATCACTTATTTTGCATTACATATGACATACTTCAAAGCACACAAAAGTCAATGGGAACATTCCCATTAACTCCAATTGCCCTTGAATCAATTCTTCAGAGGAGTTTCACACTAGTTGAGCTTCATAGCTTTTGACTGAGTTAGTTCTAATTTACACTGGCTGTAGGGATTTCTGTTGGTGAATGTGAGGAGCCTTGTATGCCTCTTTTCACACAACATATAATGAAAAGACAAATAAACATTTGTTGTCTGTAGGAAAACCAGAAAGACAATCAATTTGCAATGAATTTTTCCAAATGTATTACAAAAGACTCTTTTCTCTTAAAATATAGACAACTTGAAAGGAGAAGATCAGAGTACACCAAGGTCTAGCTGGACAGAGTGACAATTAGTGAAAGTGACTGAAATATTCAGAACTTGGAGCCCTGGTTTGGATAAATATCCACTTTCAACTTTTTGTATAATTTCTCAGAATTATGTTACCAATCCAAGTGTTACCAATCAGAAAGTAAAACTTCCAAAAGGAAGTCTTGTATGGAATGTTTTCCTATTCTGGTGGCATAATAATGTTTAAATAATCAGCCCGTTCTTTTTGTTTCCTTTTATTTTTATTTCCCCTTCTTGGAGTATCTATATTTAGGAAGTTCACAGAAAGAAAGGAAGCAAAACATCTATTTCAAACTCTATTGTATATCAACAAAGTTTAGTTCTTGTTTGGTTTGCAATCCTGGTAGACTATCATACCAAAACAACCATGTTGTCTGATGGAGTAGACATAGCACTCCCTCTATTATAAGCAAGGTACTGAATGACTTGGTGTAAGTCACTTAGCTTGGCTCTCTCATTATTACATACATTAAGTCTTGCAAGGTGATTGTAAATCATTTGTCATTGGTTCTTGAAAAGCACTAATTCTTGACTGAAATTGCTAGAGAGTGATACGACACTGTACCTTTCATTGTACTTGAATCGGGTTTGGGGTTTGCTTTTTCAATCCCCAGATCATATTTTTCAGAAAACTCAATACTCTCAGGAAGGTACAAATTTCTTCAGGCTGCAAATGCACCACATAAAATATTTAAAGTGAAATCTGGGCTTGGCAACAGTCATAACGTTATTCTAGCTCTGCTTCACAGCCTTTGCAACAAGTTGAGCACATCACAACCCATAAGACAAACTGCTCTCAAAAATGACACGCAATTTGATAGGTAACTTAAAATTCAAGGCCTTTACAAGAACCACCTACACAAAGTATCATCTTTGGCTTCAGTGGTGCAACTCATGGCAATTTTTGCCAACCCTCAGGTCCATGTGTGCATCCCAGGCACGTCCAGCTCGTCATGGCCATAGCTGAGGGTCTGGGACACTGCAGCTGCTTACAGGATGCATCCAGCCCACACAAAACAGACACAGACATTGAGACAACTCAGGCTTCCTCCTGACAAGCTAGCTGAGGTTCATAGCCACCTTCTTCAGCAAATATGAGTGCTATTCCTTTTTGTGAAAGTGACCTTGCCAGAAAGAAGTAAGGGTTATGAAACATTTACACACACTAGATTTGATGTTTTGTGGTTGTAAGGCAGCTGAAGGGCAGATGCTCAGCATGGGCACATTATCAAAGTCTAATGAGGGGTCCAATAAGGAGCTGCTTCCAGACTGTAAAATTCATGGATACAGTTTAGTGTGGTATAAATACATGTGATTTTATACACAAGTGTTTACACTGAAGCTATGACATAAGAGTATTCAGTTTCAGTTTGATATGTTGATGTCCTTAAGCACGTAAGCAGAACTACTCACACGCTTTACATTATATATACAAGTTGAATTAGTATGTTGCTGAATCAGTGCCAAGGCCCTGGATGAAGGTCATGTTTGGGAAAAACCATCATTTCTACTGAAAAGGCCTAATGTCACCTCCAGAAGAGGGCAGTGCTGGCTTACACTAGCAGGGCACAGATCCTCTTAAAGTCTTGCTTTGCAAAGGGCAGTACATGTCTTTAAGAAAAAAATCCCTGTCAGAATACTGCAAAGATGTCTAAAAACCACCACACCACACAGAAACAGCAATAGAGCAGTCCTGAGGGAGAAACCAAGTTTTAAAACGTTTATCAACAACACTTGTATTTTGTCTTGCAATTTGGGCAGAAGCTGAGTCTCTTTCTCACAGTCTTTCTGTCTTTAGAAAGCCCTAGACAGGTTAGATGAATTGCTATTTCTAGGAAAAGGAAAGTGATTGATAGTGGTTGTTATCTCTCATTTGATCTTGTTGAGCTCAATCTGCCTGTTTCTTTTATCACAGGAAAAAGGAAGGGCTACATATTCAGAGTGACCCAAATATTACTATTACTCCCCCAGAAGCACAGAGAAACTTGTGGGAAGGAGGTTTGTGTTCAGATCATCCTTTTACCTGGGTAATTCATATGTAAAACCAGCAAAGAAACTGCACATGTATAAAACTGACATTACTTAAAGAACTGAGGCCCTGGAACTAAGAACTGTAAGAGGACTGTTAACTTTCAAACAACTGAAAGAGAAATGAGTTGTGGGAATAGTACAGAAGTAACCCTTATACAAGGGTCAATAACAGACAAACAGGTCAGCCTGCTGCTCTTAGCAGATCTGGCTGTCTTGATAACCATCTCTCCTTGTTAAGCAGAAGCAATGGGATTAACAGACACTGTATGTGCTCTGAGTGCTCTGGGAAGAGGCAGCCAGAGGAAGGAGGTGTTTGGCCACACATCAGGCTGGGATGATGGGTTCACACCCTAGATGGCCCAGGCAGCTGTTGGCCTCCTTGGCTGTGAGCAATTCCCAAATAACACATCATTCTTTGAGTAAAGCAAGCTCAGAAAACACCTTTAGAGAACAGAATGATTCCAACCCCATCAAGAGACAAAACCCATGGGAAATGGAAAGAAATACAGGAGACTATTGCCAAGGATTTAAACAGAGCTTCATTATGTATCAGCAAGATGAGGTCCCAGCAAAACAGAGGGCAATCAGAAGATAGCTTTGTCTCTGACAAGCTCCATTCCTGATGGGCTTTGACTCTGATCATTTGACATTTTAAAGAGCTTTTAGTTATTTCAGGTACAGGAGGTTATGAAATGTAATTATAGGAGCTGGAAGAGGCCTGCACACCAGACAAAGGTTTGGCAGAGATGCTTTCAAACAATAGTCAGGAAAACCAAAAGCCTTGTGCACACTTTAATGCAAAGAACAGGAGCACTTTTCATGTCATGCTTGTGCTGTGGGTCTGATCACAAGGAAATAAATTTCTAGAGGAGCTGAGAAAACACAAAAACTCAAGTCAGAGTGAAGCTGACCTTAAGAAATGCGAACATTGGCTTCATACTATGAACACAATATAAATAACAAGATACTAATCGAAATAAAACTGGAAACCAAAGGCCACATGAAGCTCAGTGTCAGGGCACTTGTGGGGGGCCAGTGGCTCCCTGGGGTCAGGGTCTGTCCCACAGCCCTAGCCAGGATCAAGGCAGCTGAGGGGAGACCAGGATAGCCCTGTATATCTTCACAAGGATGGGCCAAGGCTGAGCTGGGACTTGGGCCTGCAGGTGGGGGATCAGGATCCAGCTTTGTGATGGGAACCAGGGTCAGACAGAGCAAATCCCTATAGCCCCCTTAGGGCCCTAAGTGAACTCAGTTTTCACTCAGTGAAAACATGCAAAATTTAAGAAAATGAGGATCTCTACAGCACAAGAAGCTTCAAGACTCAGAGAAAACAAAACACACATTCTCAGACAAGGACCAGAATTTGGGGTGGGGAAGGGAGGGAAATTAATTACAACACATCACAAACATATTAGGAGAGGTAGTGATGTGTGTTTGGCATGGACAAGAGGAATACTGCTGCTACCCAGTGAAATGCTCTCTACAAATCAACTGCAGAGTAACAGTCCTGTGACAGTATTACTACACTTTACATTTCCAGCTTAGAGTAGTAGGCAGGACTGATAGAAAGTCAGCCCTCATCCAGTGTCACTGCTCATTTCTTAAATCTGTGTTTTCACAGTGAAAGTCAGTGCTACCAGGTAGACTTCAGCATGGCACTCCTCTCCAGCTCATCTCAACAGGAGGAAAACCTATTAGCAGCTTGTAGTCTACAATGATTGACCTCTAAGCCAACAAAAAAACCTTGGATTTCTTTTCCCACATCTGCAGTGCTGGCTGACTTCTAGGAGGTTTCGAGCTTTGCTCTTCATAAATATAAACCACTAGGTGTCTAAAAGTCTTTTCTGTGTCCAAGATCATTGCCTTCAAAATGTTTTACAATATCCAGTATTTCAGTACAAGTCTGCAAGAGAAGTTTCGGTATTCCTTCACTCCCTCAATGGGAACTTTCACTTCCACAGAATACGGATCAGTTTCATATACAGGAAAATATAGGGAAAGAAGATGAAAAGATGAGGGATTCATAAAGGGACAGTAAAGAGACTTACTGTCTTCAGTCTATCGATGAGATGATGATAGCACTGCCCCCATCCCAGATCCCCCTAGCAACATTTATTGTTTTTATAATTACACTCCCCTTTAAAATTCTTTTTCTTTCTTCATTGTTGTATAAAAAATCCACATAAGCAACAAGGGAGTCATTTGACAGTACATCAGGGAAAAAGTGAAATTTTTCCATGCAAAAGCGCTTTGTAATACACAAAAGGAATGTAATAAAAGAATTGCAATCTCTTGGATAATCAGTAACAATAATAGGCACAGTCATGCAGACAGAAGTGTGATTTTTTTTTAATCTGGCACCATGCATCAAGCTTTCTGAGAGCCTAAATTATCTCCTTAATCCACATACAAATCCACATCATATTTCTTCCTTACTTAAAGGCTAGTATTTCCCCTTCTTTACAGAGAAAAACATTGAGCTAACAACTGAAACCCCTGCACATTCAACACAGCTGTTGCATTATTTCCCTGATTTAATTCAGTCAATTCAGGATAGTTTCTTTAAAAAAAAAAAAAAACAAAACATATCTGATTTGGGATTCTTTAATGAGAATTTTATGGTAGTGGCATCATCCTGTAAGGTTCAGTTTCACCTGTGTGATTCTGAGGGCAGAACACTGCTACAAAACTACAGCCAAAAGGAGGTTTTTCTAAATTAGCTCTTGCAAAACATTGTCTGTTTTCACCCTTGAAACACAAAGTCTGTGTTTCATCTAAACTTCAGATTTTCAAGAATTGGCGAGAGGCAGATATATGTGCTGTGGAATTGTAAATGAACCACCCTAAATCCACTGATTCTACTACTAACACCAGTAAGAATGGACCCAGTGACAATGCAGTAGTCACAAGCGAACAGGCTTTATAATTTCAAATTGGAGGTTGACTGACAGAAGGAATACATTGCTTATATATTACAATATTATCATGTGAAAGACTCTGATGGGAAAAAGCAGTGTGTGGATAGGGGTGTATCAGTGAAGAAAAAGAGGAAACAGAACACAGCAACAGCCAGGATCATTCTCTTTGGTTTCATTTTAGCAACAGTTGGACATAAAAATCCCAGTCAGAGCATATAACTTTGTGTAGCAATCAGTCAGCAATTAGGTGTTATTCTGTGATGATCTGACTCACTTATGTAACAACAATTAAGTTGCTGTGCTAAATGAGTACAGCTGATTAAATGCCTCAGTGTAGGTGCTATTCAGATTTACATCCATCATGTGAAGAGTGTGGCTTAATGCAGATGCTGATGGTATTTACAAATTAGCAGCTGTGGGGGATGGAAAAGCAGCAGAACTTCAGTGTTCGATAGCTGGGCTGCTTTAGTCACAGAAGACACACTCAGTGAGACCAGATAACCCTTTTAAAACACCTCCTATTACTGAGGGCCAAAAATCCCCATACCAGTGAAGATAAACAGGGCCAAGCAATCTCAGGTTACTTCTTCCATCTTGTATTGCACCAGTTCCATCACTACTCAGCACTACAAGGGACATAGCAACTAAAGTCATAAGAAGAGGCACCTAAGGGAACATCAGAGCTACAGAAAAAGGTTTCCACTAATCTTCGTTGTGGGCTTTCCTTCTCCTCAGTGAATTCAACTTCCCACAACCCCTTAAGGAAAGCATCTGACATGTGGTTAGTGTTGAAAAGTGTCAGCATATCTTGTGTGTTAGACACGCTCAGCACTTTTGCGTGCTAGACAGAAATCAGAACTTGAGACTGGGGGAGCCCCTACAGACCATGTATGTAACTGCTGCAGAGCAGAAGCAAGAGACAGAGAACGCGGGAGACACTGATTTAAACCTCCTCTATAGCCTACTAGTGGAGTTTGTGACAGCTCTTGCTGTGTTTAAAATTGGGCTATCTCAATCACTTACAAAACTCAGAAGAGGCGAGTACAAGCTCCCATGCAAGAAGTTGCTGCAGCTGACAGCAGGGCAGATTTTGGAAGGAGGTACCCTTCTGCACTTTACAGTCTTTTTCTGCTAGTCTGCCACTGGCCACTGACAGAGCTGGGGACACTAACCCACATGGATTTTTTCTTCAAATCCAGGACGATCACTCCTGACATTCCAGCAAAACAGCGGATGTCTGCCTTGCCCTCTCTGCAGCACTGTCTGAGGAGGTACACTCCTGAAATGAGAGACTTTGCATTTCACCCAGCTGACAATTAGCTTCATGAAGCTAGGACAGCAACTGTGACAACACTATGTACCCTGCCTGACAGACTGTCTTTTTAATATGTTTTTTTTCCACCTGGCTTTACTGCTGCTACAGTATGCCAGTAAGAGAAAATCAGATTCAATGCCAATAAAAATGGCACAAAAAAAAACCCAGTCAAAAGTCAAGCTTTCCTATATAGTCAGATGCCTTATAAACATGTTGGAGTACAGCAACTCACCTCACGGCACCAGCTGAGGATCACCAGTACAAAGAGGCAGAGAAGCACCCTCACACCTCTGCAATCAGTTTCTTCCACCACTGGGTCATGGTTGCTAAAAACTCTAAATGCCAAGATGTTAGAAGAAAAGACTTGATTTGACAGTAAAGATGAGAGGATCTTAAATTCTACACAGAATTGCCAGCAACATGCTGCGGTAGCAGTTATGCCCAATACATCAGCATCACACATCACAACTTGCCCAAGGGTGAAAACTACTAGAGCAGAAAACACATCGCAGGGATCCTGAAATTCTGTTTCTTGAGGATATCTGTAATGCCATAGTATTCCTGGGCTGACAAGAACAATAAAGATTGGTAGGCTACCCCATTCTTGTCAATGAGGAAAAAAACCTAAAAACAGCATGAGCTACACAGATAGATTTATGGTCCCAGCCAAGAGGCCGCTGTAGGAAGACTGCTTGGACAGCTGGCCCAGCAATGCAAAAAGAAACAACCTCAAAGAAAATACTCCAGTTATTATTCAGTGGTTTTTTTCCTCCATCCTGAGTGAGAGTCATCTGTATTTTCTCAAGTAACTGTGTTCATTCTAGGATTATTGTCATATTCTTCTTGTTAATTCCACCTCCCAGCTCATTTTAAATGATTTCTAGTGGGTGAGGAGAGCAAACATAAACAGGTAAGCATTTTCAGAGTCTAAATAGCTGCTTCCCTTGCAATTCTAATGTAGAACTATGCAAAATTAAAGTCCACCCTAATATCCAGCTTTAATCTTGATACATTATTGAGTTTATCCTTGTCTATTTTTGTGACAGAAAGTGCTCGTATATGAGGAAGAAAATGAGCAGAGCTCTGTTATATTATTTACAAGGTATCAAAAAGATGCCCAAAGCCTTCGAGATTTTTAATCTAATCTTGAGAAGACACTGCCAGTGGTTCCTGTGTCATATGGGCAGCATCATCGTGTGTGTGCACTGGTGAAGAGACTGATGTACAGACACGTGTCAGAACCCAGAGGCTCTTTTACCAACTACCATAGAGGCCTAATTTTTTCAAATTACCATTCCCACAAGTACAATTTCTGATATCAGCCAACAAATTGCACCTTACAACCAAAATAAATAATGGAACTTCTTTATAAACAGTGTCTCTCTGTTTGACACATTTAAAAAATCTTTAACAGCTTTTTAATAGATTTTTTTGTAAGTTGAAAAAATTAAGGTGCTTGTGTTGATCTGTTTTATCACCTATTTCACAGTTAACCATCAGTACCAATAACAATGCTGGGGTTATGATTTCTAACTTATGTTCATTAACTTTAGCATGAAAACACAGAATAACTTTCCAAATTCAGAGGGATTAGTCTGGGCACCCAACACACAGCCAACTTTCTGTACTGCCTTTAACTGTTCTTAATCAGTTTCTGGATGCCACTGGATTAATGTGATCAGGAGCAGGATCTGAGACTGGGGAGTTCTGAGGGAAGTGCAGCACAGGTTAAGAAATCAGGCACCAGTGATATACAAGAGAGTAGTCCAGACAATCTACCAAAATTATCAGAGAAGGTAGAAGACCTACATTACAAGAGGACAGCAAGATTGCCTTGTTCAGAAGAAAGGGGAAAAAAGGTTGGAAGAGCTGTTTTTATGAACATATGAAACATTGTGAGCATGAGACAGGGAAAAGTACTATTCAAGCCAAAGAACCAGAGGAGAAAGACACATAACAAATACACTGCGTATTATGCATGGCAATGCAGGTTTTTTCACAAACAGCCTTCTAATTGTAGACAGAAGAAAGAGAGTAGGAAGTTCTATCTACTTTTAAATGCAGATTGATTAGTCTGCAGAAGAGACTGTACTATGCATTTGCACCCCAAAAGTAGGATTTGATGATCTGGGGCAGGAGGGAGTTTCTTATGACGCTGCACAGTTTAAGCTACAGGGACTGGGATGGGATTTGAGTACTGTGTTATGCACATAACTGAAACCAAAACATCTGTGGCACTGCAATGATGGCTTGTGATTCAGTATGTGCTGGGCTGTTAAATCCAGCTCTGCTCTTTGTTTTGCTTGTATCCTGCTCCAGAAGCTAGTGGAGTGGCCAGGAGGTAGAAGACTGCTGTTGGGAAGGTCATGTTCCAGAGGCAGGCTCATGGTACTGCGCTGACCCTTATGCCAGGGGATTTTTTACTGTAATTGCTATTTCCTATCAGAAACAGTTGGGCAAATTACCTTGCTGACAGGCTCTATGTGTTTCT
>WEIV01004627.1:314940-391627 GCA_013390005.1 Calyptomena viridis | reverse complement strand
ATTAAAACTTATTAGAGAGAGCAGAGGACTGTACAGATAAGTGTCAACAATACATCAACATCTACAGGAAAGATGCTGAACAACACGGGCCCATTCTCTGCAAATCAGACAGATGGGAACAGTAAGCTTAGAAAAGTTGCTCTCCTCTTCACACAGAAAGATAAAAGCTGTTGCTTTTTAAATGCCCTCAAGATAAGTAGCTTGCCACAGTGTACAAGTGGGGGCCAGAGAGGTTCCACAAGAGATGGAAAAGTGTATCTCTGTTTATTATGTTCAACACATTAAGATTGTTTTACCCAGGGCAAAGCAAGACTAAACTGTTGAGTTTGCTGTGCTGAAGTCCATCTCTTCATCAATGAAGGCTGAAAAAATGCAAAAAGTGACTTCTAGCTTTCACACTTAGAGCATGATCTGTTACACTTCCCCAATCGCTATTACTGTTCAAAGATGAAACTTGTGGGTTATACAAGTTGTGATCCTTATCTGTTGTACACTGCATCTCAAACTCAGAACAACATCTGTTTATATTATTTGGCTTCACAAAATTATCCACAGAAGCTATTGCCACTTTCTCTACCTCTTTGGGATATAGGTCACATATCAACAAAGATTAGCATCTCATTACCTGGAGCTGATATTGTCCCTACAGGTATTCCTGTCAGATATTGCTGTGTCACCCTTATCTTGGTATGAGCAACCAGAGTACTTGGGATGTCATGACTGGCTTCCACAAAGCAGACTTGCCTCACAACCCTTCACCAGAGGTTCTTACACTGAGCCACTGGATCATAATCTGTAGTGCTATTTCACACTCATTCAGCACTGCACATCTGCTCAGGCTTCCTCCAAATCAACTTGCTCTGGCCCATTAATCATTTACAAAGCTCTGCCTCTATATGGTGATGGCCAGTGGCAGACACACGTGGGAAATTTTATCCAAGATGTTAGTAGGCAGTTATCTCTTACAGCTCAGCCCCACTGAGAATGGGTGAACATCAATGTAGACTGTCAGCCAGCACCTTTAGCCATTAAAACTGGTGGGAAACAGTTTTAATGCTATAATGAAATTTTAGAGTGAAAAAAGTCAGGCTCTTCTGTGCAGTACCTATACCACCACAAGAGAGACCGGATCCAGAGTAGTGTTTGTGATCCACAGCAATGCAATTCTGTTTTGTAAGCAGTAAAGAACAGGAAGAGAGGAGACTACTACTCAACTACTTTGCTAGGTGATGGTTACAATGAACCAACACCCTTGAAGTAACAGAAGAGGGACAAGGACCCTTGTGGCTTGTGGAACCTGGGGGAAACACACACAGATGGCAGGACAGGGCCCAATTCAGTGGAAGATTCACAGTTCTTCTAAGAAATGGAGTCATATAGCAGTTAGGCTGAGGTACTGGATTGTGAAGAAGATCCAGGAATCCTTATTTGTTGGATCAGTAAAACTAGTAATAATGAAGTGAAGAGCTGCTTATACTTACTCTCTACATAAAGTGATGCAGCAATGGTGATGGCACATCATCTGGCTCTTGCCTGAAGGGGAAAGGACAATACATAGACAACAGCACCCTCCACTGGGGCAGTGATTTTTAGTAGATCCATAGCTGTAAGTATGGGTTCTTAGCATATCAAGTGGGAGAGGAGCAAGGAAGACACTCTCCACCTCTTTTGACCACTTACTTGTTCTTTGGGCTTGCCCTTCAGAGGCACTGCTCTCAATTATGAAGGAGGCTGGGATGTAGACTAGCACTTTCCACAAAGAAAGGGAATAGGGGCAGACTTCCCTCTATCCCTTCTTCATTATGCTTCAGCATAAAATGTTTAGTCAAGCTGCTCCTACCTTAGCACTATGACCATTCCCAGACTGTAGTAAACAGGAGCAAGTTTCTGCTCAGCAAATATCTATCACTCTTCAGAGGTTGCTGGGTATCTTCCTATTAGATAGTAATAACAAAAAGTAAGCAGGCTTTCCTTCCCTTTTATCCCCTTCATTACAAGATTATATACCCCACTGCAGCTGTAATTCCTTCTGTGGGGCTGAGGACATTAGGAAGAAACAGCTGCCCAACAGAAAGAAGAGTATTCAAAGGCACACTTGGGAAGAAATAGGCACTTGTCTAAATTTAAAGAATATTAACGGCCTTTAGTTGGTTAAACAAAGGTATATACAAAAAGAGGTCATGAAGAAAAATATCACATCCACAAAGTACTCTGACAAGGCCTTGAAAGGAGTTACTTCGAGACAGCAAGATGCCAAAGAAAGTGGTCTCCTGATACAAGACAAATTCTCATGAGTCAGGAAACCTATAAGGTCACAGAAAAGCCATGATGAAAGCATCCAGAGATGCCTCTGGTGGAGGCAGAATTCAGCTAAAGCCCTGCAGGAAACACAGCATGCTGCTAATTGTGTTACTATGAGAAGCAGATAGCAGATCATGCCTTTGAATATCTTTCCAAGTAAGCCCAAAGGGTTCACAATGCACCAACTGGCCACAAAAATGGAAATTTTATTTTTTTTACGGATATGCCTCTGAATTTCCCTGATGGGAGAGAGACCCTCCTTTCAAAACAAATTACAGTACATTTCACTTGTATGAATACAACAGTGTCAGCAGGACTTGGCTGTGTTTTTGGACTTCCCATATTCAGCGTATGAAACCATGTAAGAAAACAATAATAGCTGTATTTTTTTAAATACTTTTAGGCAGACCATTGTTTTGGGGAGAGTTAGAAGAACACCATGATTCAGTTCTGGTAGTGTCATGGCATATAAATACAATTCTCACCGAGAGCATAACAATCACTTTGTTTTAATGTGCACAGCTGAGCAAGAAGTCATCACCAAAATAAACTTGATTCAAACACATGAGAAATGTTTTTGTTTCTTTTCTTTTTGCTCTTTGCACTGCATTCTATGGCATGAAATCTGCATAGAGACTAATATAACTATAAATATCTGTTTTCAAAATATCTGTTGACTTATCTTTTTAGCCTTTTTTAACTCTGCCTAAATATTTCTCATTGCTCATTATTTTGTTTACAGCCATGTGATAAAAACTATGAGAAGTAGATGAACACAGCTCTATCTCTTTGTGGGAAAGAATGTGAGATTTTATTTGCATGTTTGAATACAAACTCTGCTTGGAAAGACAGAGAGTGATTGAAACATCTTATCATAGAGGTCAAGGTATTTTTAAGGTGTAAAGTCAAGCATATATAATTAGCAGGAAGCCACAGGGCATTTGGGTATAAACCCCCTGGTGCCTCAGTGGGACCCTAGATGCTTGCAAAGCCTCACTTGCCATTCCTTCCCCCAAGAACTGCATAATCTCTACTGAAGTAATGATAGCTTGACAGTTCATGGACACACTTTAACCTTGTTTGTTTTTAAAACTTCCTCATATGAGAGGGAAGATACTCCCTGTCACATAATGCTTCCTCATAATTCTTTTTTTAGTCTCATTAAGCAAATATTTCAAATCAGTGCTTCTGCTGTGAACTCCTTCCCATTGCTTCCTCTCCTTCCCTATTTCCACATGCTAGCAGTGATGTAATGTCTTCAGAAGTTTCCTATACAGACATTAACTCTCCTAGTTTCCTTAGAGATATGAGTTTCTCCTTCTCACACACTGAAGTACGATCTTAGGATAAGCAGTGGTGGTACTGACAGAGGAGTCATGACTTGCCACAGAATTTATTAGGGGAGGTTATGGTCACCACAGTGGAAAAGGATACTGAGAGTATCGAGGTGGTATTCCAAGACTGGTTTTATCTTCACTACTAAAGAAGAAAGACGTGGAAAGCTGACATTGCTATTCTCAATGAAATGCTAGGGAAGACAAAGCTCCTGTAGTTTTGACTTCCAGGCAAGTTAGAACTTTACCCCACAGGTAAGGCATAAAATGCTGAGCTCATCTTCCTACCACAGGGTAAGAGATACACATCTTGTTTCAGCTAGGGTTTTACAGTATAGGTAACCCATACTAACTATCCACTGGAAGAAGTCCCACCTTTTTGGCTATGAAACTAATACCAAAGTTTGGACTTTCAGTATGCAGATAGTCTACTTGCAAGTGACCTCAAATAGAACACATTAACAAATAGAAGGAATGTAATAATTTGTGGTCAATCATGCTGAACAGATGTTGTAATGTCACCAGGTTAAATAAAGGTCTAATTCAATATGATATGACCCATGCCCACACACAAGCCCAACCATAATTTAAGAGTGTGCTTTCGGACACAAACAGCACGTACTCAGCTGGCAGTTCTGATGCACATCTGTGTGTCTACGTGGATCCCCACCAGCAGTGACAAATGAGTTATCCACATCATATATACTCCTTACTTCCCTTCACCCCTTTTATACACAGTAAATTTATCCTGATCACAATTGGCTCCAATGGCATTTTAAATTCCTTTTCTAGACTGCAGAAAGCTCCATCCTTTTATTTTTAAATGAAACTTTAATTCTTATGCAACCAAACTCCAAGACCAAACTTTAAAGAACAATGCTGCTAACCTAAAGGCATAACATCAACCACTGGAGACAGCAAATCCATCACTATTCACTCAAGGCTCAGGTAACTTCAGATTATCTTCCAACAAGTGATTTCTTTACTGTTCTCATGAAAGTGACTTCTAAATTAATGAGAAATACCCTGAGTGTTTATCCTATTGAGCTCCTTCTCTTGCTGTCTGAAAAAAATAATTAATCATTGTTTAATTAATTATTTAGTCATGTCTCTTTTGCAAAGAAATATCTCCCTGCAAGCAGCTCTTGCCACCACAGATTTAAACAAAATCAGTACTCCCATCTCATTTGATTTAATAGGAGATTACAAACTAAATGCCATTTTAATATTACATACTAAACAAACACAAAAAGAAAAATTCATCTAGGGGAAAACAGCAAGTTGAGAAGATCTGGTCTTATTTTCTTGTACTGTCATCAAGGAGAGCGCTTGAGACTTGGAATGACAGGCCTGTCATCACCACAGGATGCAGCTCTTGTTAAAAGGGAACACTATTCTTAAAATAAAACACAGATGTCTTAGCAGAATTCTAAACAGATCTATGGTAACACACAATCCACACATAAATAGAAATGGCCAAAGGCAAAACAACACAATTAGGGAAAAAGTGAGACTTTTCTGGTTTGTTTTGATTTTTTCTGTAGATAAATATTGACCAATGTAACACAAGAGCATTGCAACCACATCCCCACCAAAGGTGAGTGACTGAAACTGATATATCAACTTTTCTCATTGTTATATTTCTTGGCTCAGGTGCACCTCGAGAAAAGTCCTTCCCAAATGCACTTAGAAGCTGTTCTGAAGGCACCAAATTGATGAGTAACAGTGTCAAGCACTGCCAAGTCTTGACTACGAACAAAGAGGATATGACAAGAGATTTCTGTTATTGCAGTGGTGCTTAGGTGACAAGCCTTGTGGAACAAGTACATTTGAGGGACATTTGGGGCAGGCAAAACAATTCAACCAAGCAGTGAACTTGGATGACAATAATTCACGTTAAAACCTGTCACCATGCAAAGGTATGATACTGTCTGAGAAGTGAAGCCACCAGCCTCATTCATGTGTTCCTCTGCTGTTTAAAGGCATGAGCTCTGCCTCACTTTTGAAAGGCAGAAGAGCAGCACCTGGAAGAACAGAGCACCCTGTGCACACAATCCACCTCGTCAGTCATGGCAATTTTTGGTTGCTTTTGTTGTTGTTTTCTTTCCCTAATCTTACACAGAAGAGCAAGTCCCTTCCCCTCCCAGAGGCTGCCCTACCACTCACATCCCCAATGAAGCAGGAAGTTTCTGCAGAAAAGATTACCCAGTACATGGGGCAAAACAGAAACTCTACCATCCCAGGCAACCACCTACTTTAAGATCTGTCTCTGTTTGTTTCTTTCCTGCCCCTTCACATTTCACATTCCCATTGCTCATCCATGTTTCTCCTGTGTGACATAAACATCCCTGCAGCAGATAAGTTTTCTGACCAGACTCCACCTCAGAAGTTTGTAATTCTCCTAAGAAATGTCCCAGGACTTTCCACACACTACTCCCTGCTTGGAGAAGGACATGTGAGCACCAGTTCGTGCTAACCCTCATTACCTGTTCCTGACAACAATGCTGCAAGACCAGGATGCTTCCAGATTTGAAGATGAAAATCTGGATTTTGAGACTCTTTCCCTATTTCAACATCCTGCTCATGTTGTCCCAAGGCCTGACCCTTCACAGCTCCACATCACTCTCAGTCAGGAAGCCCTGAGCACTTCTCTTCTTGGAGCTCAAGGCTGGGGAGCCCGGGCTGCACTTTTCATGAAGCTCAGAGAAAACACTGACTATGCCAGACAGTAAATAATGAATATTTGTGGTGCATGAACAGAGCTGAAAGTTTTAACACCCTACAGTTCTGAAAAGCAAGGTGATACAATTCATAAAAAGGCAGGAGTTCCAGAGACAAAGCTGTTTTGACCTGATACCTCTGACTCTCCTGTTCTCAGATTTGGGTGGCACACCATTACTACTCCCATATTTTTTCACATGTGAAATTCATATTCACCATATTCCCCAGGGAACAGAGTAATGATCCCTACCAGGCAACTTCAGAAAGTCAAGACATGCTCTGTTCCCCATCTCCTAAGGCTCTTCACTTCTTCCTCTGCCCCCTGTTTACTCGCTATGAGCATCAGCTGCATGATGTAACCCATAGACGAAGCCTCAGCACCAGCAACTCTCACTTCAAGGGGGTTGAATAGCAGGGTGGGGAGGGGAAGAGAAATCAGATTACCAGAAAAACTGTTTTCTGAAAAAAAATTCAATATTGAGTTTAAATTGAAAACAGAAAGCTTTTTATTTGAAACACTCTGTCTCTCAGATTGACTGGGGAAAAAATATTTTCTACAACAAATAAGTTCTATACATTTTATATACACTTTAAATAGAATATATAACTAATAAGGCTTTAACATAAACTTACTTCGTAAAAGACATATTATCAGCAAATTATAATTTCAAAGCTAGATTATAATTATTAAACTTGAGCGTGTATCCAAGGTTATTTCTGTTCCTCAGCATAATACTGGGTTAGTGCATTAAGACAAAATATTCTGGTTTATTTGTTATTCAAGGTTTTTTCCCAAGAAATATGTATTTCTTTTATCTTTCCAGTATAGCTGCATACCATTTCTGATAATTAAGATTATGTAGACTTTTGTATACTGAATAACAACACAATATTAATTCTAATTTCAACATTTCTATTTTCTGCTAAATTTAGAGCTATATTAAAAGAAGGGAAAAAATGGGCAAATGTCTTTTAGTACGCAGATCAGCTTCATCTGCAGCCCAATGTACTAACTTTATTTGTATGCATTAATTTTATTTGTTGTTTCAAACATGATTTGTTATTTCTTAAATATATATAAATGAGGAATCCACGAGCTAACATAATTATACAGAACATCTTTCTCCTCCTGAAAAAAAAATCTAAGAGTCTCCAGAAGAGAGGGAAGGAAAGGGCACGGGAGGGCCAGGATGAGGAGACACAGCAGTTGCCTTTCTGGGAAAATGCAGGTGCAAACACATCTCAGGATGTCGGACCTAAGAGGAGGAAAAGTGGAGAAATGGGGCTGCGTGGAAGTCATACTGCTGTTGGTATTTTTAATGGTTGGAAGAAGGAACAGAAAAAGGAAAGAGCAAGCACAGCTGTTTCCCCATGATGTCACCATGGCACACATCCCTTTGCTCAGGAAGGATGGCAGCAGCAAGCCCAGCGTTGCACTGGGCTGTGCAGTGGTAAGCAGCCATGGATTGCCCAAGCACTCTGTGCTGCTCCAAGAGCCAGCCTTCATTCCATCTGGGAAAGGATATGGGCAGAGCACTCTTCCTGAGCCATCCTGCCCCACACAGCCACCAGCATGAGCACCACAAACTTCCCTCCAGCCTCATTTCCCTATAGCCATGGGAGAGAACCAGCCCCCAGGGCTCCTCTCTGGTAACTTGCCAGCACTGGAATTTGGGAGCCCCAGGAGGCTCGTTTTCTGAATCACTCCAAGCAGGTTTGGCCCAAGGTGCTGTAACAGTGGTAGCACTAAGATTAGACTAAGATAGTCAATCAACTGTATCCAGTTCTGGACTCCAGTCCAAAAGAAGAGTCCAGTGAGGGGCCACTGAGGTGATGAAGGGACTGGAGTATGTCACCTGCAGGGAAAGTCAGAGAGATGGGGCTGTTCAGCCTGGAGAAGAGCAGGCTTGGGAGGAATTTCATGAGGTGTCTAAATACCTCAAGAGGGTGCAAGGAGGATGGAACCAGGCTTTTCTCAGTGGTGACCTGTGACAGATCGGAATCAATAGGTACAAACTGAAATACAGGAAATGCCCTCTGAATGTCAGGAAATGCTTTTTCACTGTGAGGGTTACCAAGAACTGACACAAGTTTTCCAGAGGGGTTGTGGAACATCCCTGGACATGTTCAAAAGCCATCTGGATACAGTCCTGAGTAACTGGCCCTGCTTGAGCAGGGAGGGTTGGTCAAGATGACCTCCAGAGGTGCCTTCCAAGCTCAATCCCTCTGTGACTCTGTGACACTGCCCTTGCCTGCCTGTAATACAGAGATAACAGGGTACATCTGCATTGCACTTACACAAAGGCCGTGTCTCAGCTGGCGCACATGGGACCTTGCTCCAGTAGTACCGTGTCTTCATATCCAAGAAAGATCTGGGCACAGAGGAGTTTCCCTGTGCCTACATTTCTCCTGGAAGGAAGCCCCAGAAGCACCATGTGCTTGTGCTTGTCCAACCTCCAGCCAGGGTAATTGGAAGAGAAGTTGAAATTCACTGATTAGTGTCATAGCTGGTAGTCCCATTTCACTTATGGTTTCTGAATGCTACTCCAGCACTGAAAGAACTGACAAACACAGTTGCTTCATGTCAGCCCTAGTTAAGCCACCTAATAAACTATCCCATTTTCCTGAGGGACAAGCCCCCACAACTGGCTCACTCAATTTTCCAGTCAGTATTTCATCATTAATTTTAAAACATACATTCCAGTTCATAAGAATAACTGGAATAGCCTTTCATAAGGGAAGTAACTGAGGAAAAGAATTGCTCATACGTTACTTGCATACAAGGATTTGGGCCCTTTTGAGACAGAAGTAATACTACAGGTAGTACAAAAGTCTTTGAATATTTTTGTAGCTTAAATTTACAGTATACTGTAAATCTTGGTTAAAAAATTTAAGTGCTTTTTCCAGAAAAATTATCCAAAATATTAAGATCTGGAAAAAAGAAGGAGCCATCTATCTTTTTATACGTGGTTTTTAATTTAATTTTTAATCCATATAAAATTAATATAAAAAAACATAATGCATGTATAATTCAACACAGTCTAAAATGTACTAAGAATATTAACAGTATGATATTGTAAAAGGAAAGCTTTTTCAGTGGGGGAAAATACTCAAAACCACAGGAAGTTGGTACCCACCCAGTGAAAGGTTAAAGGCTTGTCACTTGAGGAATTTTCATTGTTTATACGTGCATGTATTCCTTTGGCTAGGGCGGTACACCTAAATGGCATTCTTCCTTCCTGTCTCTGTGCTCAAGGTCTAATAATACAAACAGAATTAGAGATAAATATCATTTTCATGCTTGTTTTTCCTCTCTGGCAAGACTATAAACTGATCTCTAGAAAAAGTTTCAGGGCTAAAATAAATTCACACTTTCAGTAAGTCTAGATGGGCTGTAGAAGTAGTTACATTGGAATGTCATCTAATTACAGAAAATAGACACTTCATATCCAGACCCCACACCAATAGCCTGTGGCACATCCTTTTCCCTTAAAGGCAAAATCTCAAAGTTTAAGCATTAGATATTCTCAAGCTGAACTCTTCTTGTGGCAGTGGGTTTGGAAGGCAGCTTCACACCACACATCACTATTCCTAGTGGCTGCTTGGAGCAGAGGGACAGAGGGGGTTACACGCCATCCCTGCAGACAGGGGGTCAGGTTGGCTCTGTGTACCTTGCTCTGTGCATTGACACAGGACTTGCCACATGGATGGGAACAAACTGGGATTTTTAAAACAGGAATGATACCTGCTGCAGTCTCCCAGGCCACTGACAAGCAGACCTGACACCAACATTTCATTATCACCATCAGAATTGCAGTGAGTGACAGCCAGAAAATCGTTAAGTATTTCAGCAGGACTGGGGTAGAGCTATGATTAGTATTTAAGCATCTATGTGTGCAGAAGCAACTTTTTTATTTGCTTTAAAAATACTTCTCATTACAGTGTAGTCCAGCATTCATAAGCCAAAATATAGTCATGTGGCATTTGTGAATAATCCTATGCTTTGGTTTGTGGTTTAAAGATTTTTCATAACCATATGGGAGTATCTCAGCAATTCAAACTGTAATTGAACTGTAACTGCTGGATTAAGACAATTTTCCATTTTCAATGCCTACCTGCAGAACCAATTTACTTTAGGACATAACTGATAATGGAATACCATGGCAATTGGCAATTTTCTGATTGCAGCTATTGGCTCAGGTGCTGGAATGGCATGAGACTGCGATGAATCCCTGAGTTTCTTCTGTTTCTGGCTCTTATTGTCATAAAACACCTCAACCATAAAGAAAAAAAATTGTTCCCATAACCTTAAATTATATCTCTGACTGAAACAACAACAAAAATCTGAGGTGCAGGTATGGAAAGGTATTGAAAGAGTTCTTTTCTTGGTTTAGGTATGAGTTCCTAGCATTCGAACAAGCTGAAATGAACTCTTCTCAAAATAGGAAATGATCTGAACCCAAATGTGGAAAATACTACACCTGAAGTTCCATTCTGGGAAAAAATACATGAGGTGCTGAAGGGAGACTGAAGCACAGCTTCAAATGAGGAAGGCTCTTCCTCACTGGTACCTGTGCAGTAAATCTCTTATGCTATCGACTGTTTCAGAATCCTTTCCTGGTGAGCCACAGAAGTTACAAAAAGTGATCTTGAAGAAGAATCACAATGACAAATTTTCACCATCAGTGCCAAGGTGGGTTCACTTCTATCACTGTCCAAAACACACAAAAAAAAAGCAAGGAAATTAATTCTTCAAATCAGTGTTGAGATTAGCTATGTTATGGATAAAATCCTGGAAATTAAAATGCAGTGAAATCTAACGGACATCC
Source organism: Calyptomena viridis (assembly GCA_013390005.1). Lineage (NCBI taxonomy): Eukaryota > Metazoa > Chordata > Aves > Passeriformes > Eurylaimidae > Calyptomena > Calyptomena viridis. Next base: position 380,442 of record WEIV01004627.1, on the reverse strand, counting down.
TAGTGCCAAGCCAGGTCAATGTGAGGTAAGATCTGTGTGCACCTAAGAATGAAATTTTAGGAGTGTTGCAAGCTCATATATTTATTTTGTAATTGGAAAGGATTCAGAGTTCAGTGACCCAGATGAACTGGAGTTTAACACATTAAACTCCCACTGCTTCTTATGAGAGGAATTTTTAACCAAAACTTGGAGATGTCATTTCTGATTTGGGGCTGCAAGGATTATACATTAATTATTTTAAAATTAATGGAATTACATCTAAATATTGTGAAGAAAGATTGTGCAGCTGATAGGTGGGAATAGATTTGGTATAAAACCATGTATCTTCTTGTGCATCAATAGGATGGTGTTCATTTACATTAGCTGATTTTTGGACTGGCAGTCCGCAAAGTAATTTCTCAAAAGGGTTTGAAATATGTTTATTAAAAGGGTGGATTTACTTATGATAGTTTATATCTGCTTTACTTTCTTGCTACTAGTAAATCTGTCAAATGAGTTTTCAAGGTAGTCTCTAAATTCACCGTTCCAGGAACCTAAAGATGATTTCATGTGTCTTAAAGCACTGTGCATTACTACTAAAGTGGTAGATGAAGCTATAAACTAAATTCAAATGATTTTGAAAATACTATTATTTATCTTAAAGCTGTCACTATAGCACAGGAGAGAACCACACATAGCATCATGCAAAGTTTTTATAATAAGACAGTTAAATGACTACCAGTGAGTATAAACCAGAATATCATGGATCAGTTCTTAATGGAAATATAAAGCAGAGTGAGGTCTGTGCTTGGAAACATTCCATGAATGAGTACAACATAGTAATTTCATTTGATAAAGAAGATGTCAATCTGTGATTCCTAAGGCATTTCAGTTCTGTAAGCATTAAAAACTGAGCTAGTTTAAAAGATTGCATATATTAAGGTCCTGGACCCTTAGTCAGGCAAAATAAAATATTTTGCCTATGTCAAAGAAAAGCTTTGCCTCAAAGCCTTCAAGATTGTATCGTAAAGGGGAAATATTGCCCTCTCCTCAGGCAGTAAAAGTCTGGTATTCACTGAACCAGTATGCCTCTGAAGTATGAACATCACAGGATTTCTGAGCAAGGAGTAAGCAAAGCCATTTTGAAGACACATCTGCACACTGACTGGAGTTTCAAAAGGAGACTCTTCTCAGCACACTTTAAAAAAAACCCCCTCCATTTTAACTGTAAGATCCTGCTTTGCCTAAGTCCCCTTTTCAAACCTGGTTTTGAAAGGTAATTCATAAGGAGTGTTCACACACGACTAACAGCATGGGGTTGCTTCTTTCATTGACCCTTGAAATGTAATCACTCAGAACTATATTAGGTTCTGCTGTGGAGAATGGGTTTGCCTGAGGGGAGGTGATTTGCACACCAGGGACACCTGTCAACACCCCAAACCAGTGCTGTGATATCCCCTGTTGGCAATCTATTGAGTGGCCAAAAGACATATCTACCAAATCTAGACAGAGCATGTAAGTACAAGCACTTCTGCCTTCATCCTCAGAGAAGTTAGGAAGCAGCCACTCAAAGCAAACCAAAGGTGCTGATCCACTTGACCCCTTCCCAATCATATAATCTTGCACAAAAAGAGTTTGGAACTAGAGGACAAACCAGATTTCTTGGTTGAAAAAAAATACGAGGTTCTAAGCTACTGTGGCATGAGGCCCATACAGTGGGATTAATTGTAGTAATATCAGTATTTCTGATGTTTGTGGGGTTTAAACCAGACTTGTTGAAAAAGAAATTCAGCAGGCAGTCATTTACTCCCAAACTGCCCTGCAAAACTGAGGAGACAACACCAAGGCCTTCACATTGTAGGATGATTCATGGTGTGATTCTTGGGGTGTCCTGGACTGGGAGTTGGACTTAATGATCCTGCAGGGTCCCTTCCAACTCACTATATTCTGTTGTAGTAACGTGTTCCGTTTATCTGTTTCTATGTTTATATGTTTTAATATGTGGTTCTGTAAAACCTGGCTTTGGACTGTATCTCCTCCCCAGTTTAATCCTACCTTCACTCCTCCCCCATTATCCCCACGTATGGACTCAAACCACTCCTATCCTTCCCTAAACCACTGCCACCTCCCCTTCCCATTGGCCATTCCCTGACCCCCTCCCTGAATCCTGGACCCTTATAAACCCATGCAGACAGGAAGTGGGGTCAGATGCTGTCTTGGACCGCCATGGGGTTTGACCTCCTCTGGAGCCTCATGGCAACAGAGGATCAATAAACCATGTATGTCCACCATGAGGGTCTCCATGCAACCTTCTTACCCTTTGATGATGCTTTCCTGGACTGACTGAGCTAGCAAGACCAAGAACCAACCCAGGCATCGCTTCATTCTGTGATTCTGTGATTATACTGTTCCAAAATACACAGGATAGTTTACTTTTGTAACTGTACTGAGGAACAACTGTAACATAACAAACATTTCTATGATTGATAGTGTTTCAGATTACAGCACATACAGAAAATAGAACATTTTGAGAAAAATGAAAACCCTGTGTGATTTTTTCTTGTGTTTCTTCATTTAGATGTTAGAGGCAGTTTTAGACAGGCAAGATGAAAATGAGGAACGAGACTGCAGAGTACCAGCCTCAAGTATGTCACAGTCGTAGTGGAGAAGGTAAAATCTGGGCTTGAAGAAATGAACAAGTTTCAGTCTTAGCTGAAGTGCACCTACTTTCCTTTCATCACCAATTAAAGGATTCCCTCCCCTGCACCAGAGTGGCCTACTCCAGGTAATTGTGTTCATATTGAAATTGAATTCTAGTAGGGAAAACCCTACAAGTTATGAAAACCTTATGACATCACTGTACTATTTTTAAAACTTTGCCTCCATAATTTAGCTATGAAGTACCAAGTCTATGGTGATCTGGTTTTCTCCACAACTTTTCAGTAAACCACTCTGTTCCATAATAGTTACTTAGCAGGATATCAACTGAGTCAATCTCATACACAAACCCTTTCTTTCTAGTGGTTTTCCAAAGCCATTGATTGCAGTATTTTCTTTATCACTGAAATTGGATGCTTTTCTATCCCCAAAAGGTTTGTGGAAGGGATAATAAACAAGATATTTGCCTTGTTTTAATATAAAAGCGATGACTTAAAAGGATCACAACATTATTTTTGTATTAGTAGGTATTACAAATGAGATTTATACTGTGTTATAATCAATGGAAATCTTTCCTTGAGATTTAAATTGACTCCATATCAAGACACACACAGAGATTCCCTCCTCTTCTCCAATACCTCAGAAATCTGTCAGATGAAATGCTTAAGCCCTATTACATAGTTGCTGTAGCTTCCCAATTTAAAGAAGTGAGATTCAAGTGGCACAGCTCAAGCAATACAGTGCTATAAAGTCACAGATACCTACTCTCTGGGAAAAGAGCACACAGAAATTGATAAAACACATATATCCCACATACAAAAACTGTTGAAAAGAGCTTCTATCAGGCTGTAAAAACAAGCAGACAAAATAGCCCACAACTATTTTGATCTGGGAGTGGCTGTGCCTCCTCACAGTGGGCTTCACCAGCTCGGTGCCACTGTCTTGGCAGCACTCCTCTGCACCCATCCACACAGCTCTGAAGTCTCTGCTCACTCCTTCCTATACTTCCAGCTCAAGGCTTCAACCCAGGCAGCTCACATTTGCCTGCACCTCCTCACATGCAGGATCACTGCAAGAGCAGCGGCTGCAGAGCCAAGGCTACCTGCCTCCTTTATACAGGCACTGCTTGAACTGACTCTTCCACTCTAGTGCATAGCCAGCACTATGCTCAGCCCAGCGGGCAAGAAAAAGCAGTTCTATGAAGTTGGCCTGACTCCTCAAATCAGCTGTCTTTCGTTCCGACTTCATTTCTGGCACCTTTCACCTCGTGCTTGTATCCTCTTCACACTTAACCGCCCACTGACAAAATGCCTGTTTGCTCCACATCCGTCCAGCCAGCACTTCTACAGCATCCTGATCAGAAAACCCTGGTACGCTCATTCCTCCACATCTTCTTCTGCAAGGATGATTTCACTTTGGGGTAGAACACCTCATGAACAGCCAAGTCCAAGACCAGGACACTTTGTCCCTGTGATTAGCTTCCTGTGTGACAGGCAAAGAGCAGCTCCATTCCACATCCATGTAGGAGGAAAGCTTCACAGATTCTGTTTGAAATTCAAAACCCAAACAACAGCCCAGTGTAGTACCTATTTCGTGTTCCCCTTACACTTTTAGCCGTTGCTTGCATCATTTTACTTCATATCTAGAATTTCAAACGCTTTTCCCAGCCTTTACTGTATCACTCCTCATACACAGTAAATAATAGAAATGGAAGGATATTGTTATGGAAAGACATTATTTTTTCCCTATATGAAAAATTGTAATATTGAATCAAGTTTGTATTGCACAGAATGTGACTAGTCATTTAATTTCAGAAATTATCACATTATATTCATTAACCACAGGACAATGGTGCCTCAAGGTTAGTGCCCAAGGTCTAAGAGTTTAGAATTTAGGTGACAGCAAATGTATGAACCATGGAAAAGACCACACTCGGTTAAGCACTGTTTAACATGCTGCCTATGTCTGCATGGCAGCAATGATAGCATTATGTCCAAATCCTATGATAACATCCACATCTGAAACTGGAATCCTACGTTTAAATGATAAGACAGTGATGAAAGCTATAGACTGCATGACAATGCAGCATCTGCAACCTCAGTCCTAAACTCTGAGCTGACGGGAGATGGACCTGAATGCTAAAGGAGCAAGGAGAGTATCTATCACCTTTATATCCTATATTCATGACACAGAGCAAAGATACTACATCTGAACAAATAATACAGAATGATCCTGATCTCCAGATACTTTGTGATTGAAAGGAGTAAGAATAATAGATTTCACAGAGCTATAGGCCACAAAAAGCAGAATTAATTGACCCAGTATGGCTCTCTGTATTTTAAAAGTGATTAATGTTCACCTACCTAGTCTTGTACTGGAACCAGTACCTCGTACTTGAAGTACACTTCCCAAATAGGTGACATGAACGTCAAAAAGATGGGGAAGAAATCTGTGGGGGTTTTGTTATATTGTTACCAGAGCTCCTATTTCAGAATCTGTGCTTTATTTGCTGTCTCGGCTGTAATTTTAGCTTCCAGCTATAAGATCATGTCACACGCTTGTCTAGACCTCATTACTCTCTCTCCTTGAAAGAACTTCTCCCCTATAAACCTGTCACCTCTTGATTCTCATTGCTGATGAAATAAACTGAGATACTTAAGTATTGTTTCAACATCAGATCCCCAAGCCCTTAAAAAACATTCACTCTCACTTCATCTATGTTTCTCCTTTAATTTTCATAAAAGCCTTTTGAAACAGCAGACACTGAAAGACTCTGTAACAATCTCATTGTGGCCACACATGTCACGTACTATCAACTAATAGTTAATTACAGTTAATATTTAATAATATTAACACATAGGTCACAAACTACTAACTAATCAGTAAATCAATCACAAGTATTACCTATATTTCACCACTCCTGAAGTAAAAACAATCCTGTTTCCTTTGTATTGTCCTTCTCTCTCCTTCCTTACCTGCTTTGAGAGAGGTTCTAATCTCTGAATTCCAGTGGTTTCTTGAGACCATTACTCTACTCCCCCAAAGATTGTTTATACCTTTAACCACAACTCATTAAAACCAAAAAAGTCCCAATTTCCAACACTGTTAAGACACTCCAAGTTTGACACCTTTTTCACCTAAGTTTGTGTTTAATTGCTGCTTCCACTCCCATCTTTCACTCTTTTTTCAGTAACAGAAAAAAATTAGTTCTTAATCAGCCAATTGTATTACTGCAGACTTATATTCCTATCAGTGAACTGTAACAGGTGCTAGGAAAGGTCATGAGCTTTTCTGAGGACAGTTTTATTCTAGATCTCAAATTTAAATTAATTTTCCTGAATATTACTCTAAAAAAAGTGCCATTTTTATGTCATGAGCTGAGATGTTCTGCATGACAACAATTACTGTATGTAATAAAGCACTTAATAATCTCTGTTATGATATTTATTGAGACTCATTATCTCTCAAAATGCACTCACATTAGCATTTTGCAACTCTATAAATCCTGATGTTGACATCAGAAGTAGTTAATGGCCATGACTGAGGCCTTGATGACATGGATACAGAATACAACTGAAATTAAAAGAAAGCTCAGTAAATGTGGAAAAACAGAGAGTTCACTGGGGCAATATAATCACATTAACCTGGGGATTGCAAAAAACAGACTGATCTTTAGTTCTTCCCTTTTGGTGGTGTGCATCAAAAATTAGTCAAATATCTGGATTGGAATGTTGGTCTGAATGACCAACGAAGAATTTATACAATATTGTGAAGTTTCTAAGTTAAATTCTACTATCAAAAAGTGATTTTCTTCTGTTAATTTTAATGATCTGAATAATGCAGAGTCCGGAATATTTTGAATCAGCAAAATTAGAGTGGCAGCATTCTCATGGTTTACAACGTTTCCAGTGTTCAGCTCATCCCTCACTCACACTGAATGCCACCTCCATTCTGTTGGTTTGGGATTTTTTTGTGAAAGTCACCTGTAGCAAACTGTCCTTTTCAAAAATCTCCCTTGTGAGCTTAAAAACTGAATCACCCCATGCAACAGAAGGAAACAAAGGAAGAAAATTTTAAGATACATGAGAAGAGAAACTTTGGAGAAGCAGCTGATCCCACTCAAGACCAAAAGTTCCTTGCCATTTTCTACTGACTTTGCTAATCAGGACAAAGCAATTCAGATGTAAGAGCTCATTTATAATGTCATCCTCCAGGTCAGTCTCAGACAAACAGTGCAAAGCAAAAGCACTTTGCTGTTCAGTGAATCATGTTGTGGGTTTTGAATATGGAATGTGAATGAGCTTGCTGCTGAGGGAGAGCAATGAGCAGAAGCTCAAAGTGTCAACAAATGGAGAAGCAGGTATGAAAAATGAGGCTGTTTGGAAGCCTGGTGAATGGAGGATGAATGGTCAGCAGGATGAGAAAGAACAAAAGTGAGAGATCACTTGGGAAAGAAGTGATAGTACTTTCTACAAAATGCCAAGATGAGTATCTGAAGAGCAATCTACTATCTCTTCTCCCAAACAATCAAAAACCAGGTGGACTTAAATTATTAAATTGAAGAAAACTGCATCTAAAGCAAATAGTACTATGGAGAAAAGGTGGAACTGCCACCATTTGGGGCTAGCCAAGGTGAAACTAGTGGGCAGACATTTCAAGGGCTTGGAGTCTCAGCAGTTTCTGAAAACGGGATCCATTTAATGCACCCCAGTCAGAGCACCAAAACAATGAGTCTTTGCTGCTGACAGACAGAAACAATCAGTCAGGGATAAAGGAACAAACACAAGCAAAGAAACCTGTTGTTTCTGCAAAGAAATCTATTTTTAGGTGCAGAATTCAACATAGTGGCATACAGCCATATTTCAGCAGATGTGTGCACAAACAAATGTGCACACACAGATAGCCTCTCTGCTCCTGGAGGAATTTCCTGCTAACTTCACTAAGAGCAGATATGAACACCAAAGGCTAATTGTGTGGCCTGAAATATTCCAATTTTCTGAGCAGCTGCCATAATTTGACCTGTGAAGTACAGAGGTGAGAAATATCATCATTCAGCCCCAAGGATTTTGTGAACCCACCTGACTCTGAAAGAACCAAAGATATAAACATTTTCTGAGCTCTGACCGTACAACTGATCCTCAATTCTGTCAGTGCAGAACACTTGACAGGCAGCAGTTGAAAGGTCATAAAATCAATACACAGAAAGTCACCTCACAGAAAAGCCAATAGGAGAGTATCTGTCCTTTTTTTCTAGCAGAGAAAGGTAGATATCCCTGATGGTTTCTAGGTGGCATTTTCTCTGCTGCATTGAAAGGCCAGAGGGGAGTTTTTGTTTTTCTACATCCAGTTTACTTTTGCAATCAGTCCTAACTGCAGACACCAGTTCTTAAATCTGGAGGTAAACACTATTTCTCCTGGATAATTTACAGGTAAAGAATGAGATAGGTGCTATCTGATCCTTGAGCTTTCTGGAGGGGCCGTAAGCAGGAGTCTTCTGTGCAAACTACAAAAGGAGCAAAGCTTGGGTGCCTACAGCTAAAAACAAGCAGTGCAGCTCCAGCTTGCCAGGACAAAACCACACAGGCTGCAAGCACAGCCCAAATAAGTCCTGTACACAGCAGTGCTTAGGAGAAGCCCGATGTTCATTCACTCCCACCTCACAGCTGTGGATGCTCTCAGGACTCTGTCCAAACCCTTCCACAGAACAAACACAGCACTCCTCCAATTGACAGTCTCCATGTGGGAAATGTCAGCAGATGGAAACCCATCCTCTACCTTACAGGTGTTTTTCTGACTGGACCTGGATTGTTCTGCATAGTGGCCAAAATTCCATGGGCAGGATATCACGACCCAGTTGGGAGGGGGCATGATGTTCGTTATAAATTCTTGTCAGGCTGAACAAAGATACCAGTCCACGTGTCAGGGAGCTCTTATTTTCTTATTATTTAGTCACCTTAACTCCAGCAACTAGCCAACTCTATAATCATAGGAGTGTTGGCTAACAAGCTCTCGACTTTTACAACACACCTTGACAAGCTCCCAATCCTCACAACAAACTTCAGTATGGAGCACAGGGTAGAATATGGCAGCCTCACTTTGTCAAGACAAAACAAGAGAGAAATAAAAACAGAAAAGAGAGAATGAGAAGTCTTTAGATCCCATGTTGGTCCTGCTTGGTCCCCTGTGGATGGTCCAGATCCAGGGTTCACAAAGGGAGAGAAAGAAAAGAGAGTGGGACAAATCCACTTCATTTTAGAGTTTACGTGGTGCACACCTCTCATGTAAAATAGATATTTGTGCCATTTGCACATGCACAGACAGAGCTTTTGAGCCCTCCAGGCAGTGAGTCGGGGGTGCATTTGATGCAGGGGCACTGCACGAGCCTCAAGGGGGAAAAGGAAGTTGACTCAGAACAGCACTGCCCCACTTTCATAGAACCTTCTCTTCCATTAACAACTACCCTGTCACAACAGTCAGAAGGTTTGAGACAAAACATGCTTATGTGCTTATGCCTGGTCCTCCACACAGGATTACCCTGGAAATTATACATTTTGTTCTCCTGCATGAGGTAGCAACCCTAAGCAGAGAAAAATTAACTGTTGCACTGCAGGTGAAGGGAAAAAAAGTGAAAGACCAACAGAGAGGATAGAGAAAGATATCATACAGAACTTGCTATACTGTAAGAAATACCAGCAATTCAGTTTAGGTTACAAGTGTATATAACCATACATGTGCATAATGCAAGGGGCATTTACTCCAGTGCCCTTTTCCCAGTAAACTCCCTGCTCCCACAGGAGCAGTTCAATAACACTGGTAGCTACATTACCAAAGTAAAGGACAAAAGCACGTTTGTCTAAGATTTTTCCTTTCTTTTGCCTTTGAACTTATCAACCATCAAATAATTTCCAAAGCAATGAAAGGGTTGTCTTAATGACATCTATATACAGTTTTGATATTACATGTTAATATACAATTCCATTATGTAGAAGTTTTCATATAAAGCATATTCTGAAATGTCTCTCTGCATTAAATAATGCATGGTAATAGTTCAAACAAGTTTTAAGCAATTTATTTTTAATTCAGACATGTATTCTCAAGTGATCAAGGTCAGAGCCTCCATTTAAAAACAACACATGAATATATTTTTTAAAAGGCATTTTAAGATAGTTGCAGCACAAGGTCTTCAGGACTTACACTATGGAGTGTTACTAGTGGTGTTTTCTTTCTTTTAGGCTTGCAGAAGTAGCCTATGCTACAGCTCAAAAAATGCAGCATTATAGAACACTATAGAAGATAGCAGAGATCATTAGAACTTCTATCCTGATTCTCGGTTTCATCCAAATATCCTGATGCTACAGGTATGCATCACTCCTCTAAAAGTAAAATTATGGGGCACTCACAGAAAACAAGACAGAGGTATGTATCATCTCCCCCTGACAGCTCTCCAGTGTCTGATCCTGCTTGGCAGATGTTGCAGACGACCCAAGCAACTGACCTCTCTGGCCTTAAAAAGATGGAACACCAACCAACACTCATCTGACCCTGGAGGGAAATTGTTTTGCTGTCCTTAGCATTGTTGATTACCATTGCTTAAAGTATGTGAGCAGAGAATGGTCACCAGGCATCTCAGAGGGCCCTCAGTGCCAGCAGCCAGCTGCTCCATTCAATTTTAGGCCTATGAGCACCAAAAAATGTCACATACTTATCAGCAAAGTCAAAAGGCAGTGCTGCTATGAGCTTACCTGCTGTGTTCAGGTGCCCACATACCAACAAAGTCACCTACCCACCTCCAAACAGGCCAGTGGAGGAAGCTGAGATCTTCACCCTTCCCTGAAAACTGGCTTTCAACATGGGCAAAAAATAATTTGTTTAGGGCAACAGATTGTCAACCACAGGAGAACGCCTACAGCTTGATATCCTATTTTGCTTCTATTGAACTCCTAATAAACCAATACAGCTGCTGTGGAGGCAAAGGATGAGGAGAGGACCCTGACATAAGGGCTACTGCACCAGCAGTTGCCTGCACACTCCCTTTGCTTCAGCTATAGCACTCCAACACTCCAGCCCTGCTCCTTTTGTCCAACCACACTGCCAGCAGCACAGGACTTCCCAGTTCTGGGAAGAAAGATAAATAAGACCCCCCTTTGCATGGCGTGGCAGTAGACTAACATAGAGGTGCCATGTCAGCAGCTTCGGCCCCAGCAAAACCAGTGATCACAGGAGTGAATTTGGTCCTGCTGGGGTGCCACCAGTCCACTGTGCACCTTTGCAATGCAGCTTCAGAAATGGGTGTCTGCATGTAGACTGCCTTTAGCAGCCCCATGCCAAATAGGATCTGCATTAATTTAACAGAACACAGCTGTTTTGATTTCAACAAGGTCCCTTTCAATAAGTCCCAAGGGAATCTGGCCTTGTTTCAGGCTGTGTTTTGCTTATTCTGGCTCTTCCTGGAGAAGGAACTCCTAACTAAGCCATTGTAAATTTGTTTTCTTGCCTAGGTACATTAGTACTTCAAACCCAGCTGAAAACAATAATAATTAAAGTATATAGATTTAACAGCTGAACTCCACCCAAGTGCCTTTATTTTCTATGCTACTCAGACCTTATCCATTCCTTGATCTCTGTGTAGACTTCTCCACCAATATTTGAATACACACAGAAAAAAAAGAAAAAGCAAACAAGACGAAAATTATTGGAGACGAGAATCTCAGGGTGCAAGTAGAAGAAAATACTTAATTTTAGATGAGTGCTTGGCTCAGTGTGCTAATCTGCTGTTCAGTAATACTTATTCATGCTGAGACTATTTCGCTCACCATTAGCGTCAGCTCTGCAAACCCCTCTCCTGACACACTATCTCACTCTGTGAGAACAGGGGTGGCAGAACGGGGCCTTCATGATTTATCCACCTTCCTTGTAGAGCTGCCACAGAAAGCTGCACAAGTTGCATTGTTTTCCTTGTGTTGGCATGATTTGCACTGGTCAAAAGTGATGATATATTGGTGCAGTTAAAGTGCCCATCTGCACCTCTGACCAACTAATTAGGCTGGGGACACATTAATTAGGCTGTTGAGCTGAACAGCAGTTTGGGAGCTGCTTGCATGCCACAGACAATTGTCCTGGCTTTCTAATCAGGGCAGCAATGGATGAAAACACTGGTTTTTTTACTTATTTTTGTCTTTTGATTCCCCTGAATATGTCCTAAATTACAGCCTCTGCTTTTTTCATTGGGTTGTCTGAGTTGTTTGGGTTTTTTTTTCTTAGGATAGAGATCTGGGAATCACTGAGTGAAGGAGACACCTCGTTTGTTGAAGGCTGAGGATTCTGGTTTGTCCTGGACACAGCAGACTCGAAGATGACCCTGTGTATTCAGATATCCCACCAGCAAAACCTATATATAAAGCTGATGAAAGACTCAAATTAATTTATATGAGTTAGGAGACTATATTTGGGTAAGAGACTGCATCAGAGTGAAAACACTGAATATTCATTGTCAGCCATTCCACTGTATTTGTTGTGCTAATACATTTTTCAGCTGTGCCGGAGAACACAACCAACACCCTTCTACTCAGTAAGGTTTCCTGAAGGGTTCATTTGACCCACTGCATTTTGCAGGCAGCACCTGCCCTGGCAGCCTTTCAAGTGTAGTTCCACAGCTCTCAGCCTTTGACAGGTGATAGAAACACAGAAAAAACCCAAAAGTGATAGCCCCAGGTCAGGATAGTGCTGGCAATAATGTATGTTGTCTAAGCCCAGCTTAAGGCATGTGCAAGTCAGCTAGTCAGTTCTATGCCTTCCAGTTAGGATTTCACAATCTCATTTGCATCCATTCCTCCAACCTGTTCACTTTGTTCCCCTTCCCTAGTGCTGCCAAGAGCTCTACGATACATCTTCAAAGACAGACAGCACCTAAAATACCAGGGAAACTCTACAGACTTACTCCCCCTACCCCAAGATCAATCTGCAAGTATGCCTTTTAGAAGGGGCAGAGGGAGCTCATGCTAATGTATCCACAGGGAAAATGAGGAATCAGCCCTTAGCCGGATAAATTGTTGCAATACAATCAAGCTCAGCAGAAGAAGAAAGCAAAGCAATGAACATCAAGGTTGAGAAGGCAGTATTCAGGCATTAAACACACAAAGCAATATACTCACCTGGGTGAAACTTAAAAATGACACAGATAACAAACAGCAGGCAGCAAATCAGTCCTTCAGATAGCAGGAGAAACTTTTGAAAAACAGTCATTAATTTGGCTTCTGTGATGAATTCCTCCATGGTGAAACCAACAACCCACTTCACTGCTTCACAGATTCATTGCCTGGGAGGCTGTGAAGAACATTGTGATAATTTAACCTGTCTTCCTGTGTAAGACTTCAGCTACCAGCAATCTTTTATAATGCCTTCAGCTGGTGGGAAAGGGGTGGTTTTAATGAAACAACATCTTTCATACCTTTGTGTGCAGCTGTTGCCTCCTTCTTTTTCTTGTGGAGAGCCTCCTCCCAACTTTGCACACTGACAATGGAGAGAAAGCCCAGCAGCAGAATTGCTACAACTGCCCCTGTTTTGCTTTCTTTTTGTACTCAGAGAAGTACAGATACATCCCACCAAAAGACACGCTCAGCAGAGCAAACCTGCCTGTTACACAAATAGCTGAGCAGGTTACAGATGCCAGATTCTCGTAAGCATTGCATGGTGCCATGTGTGACTCTCACTGGAGATGCAGCCCTTGATTGCAGCAGTGTAGTCTAAGGCAGACATGAATGCAGGTTCAGGGGAGTCTGGATCTCCTAATGGTTATTCAACTCCCAGGTAAGCCTAGTTCAGTCTTCCTCCCTTCTCATTCTCCATCTGTTTGAAGCAGGAATTGACACAATTTCTGCTTCCCAGATGTGTTTTCACTGCTTAGCACTCTTTAAGCTTTTACTCACTGAAACAATGCATCAAGTCTTTGAACAAACCTCCCTTATATGAGACTTACACAACTGAAAACATCAAATTCCCTTTTATTGAGCTTTACTCAGAAGCTCTATTTGGTTGTACTTAAAGATACTGGAAATGTCCATTATGCCTGCCTGTTGATGGCGTAGGGAAAGGAAAAACCATTGCTATTTGAAAATATTTTCATCTGGCTTGGGAATTAACAGCTGTACTAGATCCTGACATTTCCTCATCTGTTAGAGTGAGATCTACTGAATATCAGTATTTCATGCCAAATTATAAGTCTCCCTCAGGCCTTTTCTCCCTTAACCATTTGAATTTTGCACTAGTGAAATTGCTTCTTTCACTCTCTACCTGTTCTCTTTGGCTAAAAACTTTCCTGGCTCTCAGCAAAATTTCCTCTCTCCTTCATAGATTATATCTCCCTTACTTTCTCAGTACTCCAAGTAAGTGGCATAACTAAGGCAAATTCAGGACAATTGTCTTCTGCCTGTATCTAGTTTTGATGTCAGCTACTCTTATTGCAGCCTTGAAGAAGAGAAGCTTGGGAGCACAAAAATTCATGGTTTTCCCTGATTATTGCTTCAACTAATAAAACATGTTACCTCACCTAACAAACTTAATTTGCACTCTTAATTCATCCCAGCTAAACAAATCATACTTACTAAGCTATCATAAATTACAGACCACTGTACAGTTTTGCCTTGCTTTTGATATTAAAACCCAATCAGACACACTGTTACCAGGCACTTCCCTTTGATGATGCACTTCTACGGTTCTGCCAGTTGGTATTTCAGTGAAATTGCTTATTGTTTCAAGTCACTAAATGCAAAATTATGCCAGGGAAGTTGTGTCATGGCTATATGTATGAAGAAATTCAGCCTCTAGTGACTGTAAAACTCCACTTGCCTTAGGTTGTATACTGGTAACCAGTGCCACCCTAATTCAGCACTCAAGACTGAAATACACGTACAAAATGCTAGAAGAGGCTGCATTTCAAAGAAAAGGAAGTAAGTGAAAAGAAGCAAAAATAAAATCCCATTTCCTCTGCACTGCTATCTCACTGTTCACTGCAAGTTCCAATTTAAGTTTTTCTTCTGCTTGAGTCTTTTACTGGGGGATCTCTCTCGTGTGGTCTTTCTAATTTATAATAAGATTGAAGTACACACTGCAGCTTTTTACCGTATTTGTCACTGAGAGGGTCTGTTTCTCTCTGCCTCCCTTTTCCCTCTACTCTTCTACATACACATCATCAAAACAAAAATTAGATTATCCTTTAGATGGATATTGCTCTATTAAATTTGGTTTGAAAGGTCAGTGGAAAGAGACACACAGATGCAGAGCCTGTGTGTGCATTTCTCATTTCCATAGGAAATCAGGCTTAAAAGATGGAAGATTTATGTGGAAAATGAGCTGTACTTTTGCTCAGAATAACACAAGCACTTGAAACTCCAGAGATTGGTAAACACAAAAAATTTATCTATATTTACTGGTCTTCCCTCTGGGTGTTGTAATTCCTCAGAGGTCCTCTGAAGTCATTGGATTTACATTTGTTAATACCAATAGCCCATTAATTTCATATTTGTAAGGATGTGTGTAAGTTAAGGAGGTAAGGGAGCATCTCTAGACCTACAGAGGTTAGCATAGGCATGAGTATGCACAAGTACATGTGCACTCAGGCATCACAGAGTATTCACAGGGAAATGTCACAACATGAACTGTCCCAAAGGACAGAGACTTACATCCAGATCAAGGCCAAAGTTGTACCAAATTTGTAAAGTTGGCCGGGGAAAGAAACGGAGTGTGAAAAATTAATTTTCCTCCCTCTCTTTCACAACCTTGTAATAGCAGCTTTCTGATGGACCACTTGAATGTCACCTCCACCCATCTGAAACTTGGCTGAGGATCTCAGTCTTTCTTAATTACTGCGCAACTCTATTAAAGCTCTCAGTGGAACCAACGAGTGAATGTCCCAGCCAACTTTACTTTTTGTATTTAAAAAAAAAAAAAAAAAAAAAAGCAGCACACACTAGTCTATTGAAAATCATTTTTAAGAATTTTAATCATAGCAAATATGTCTGAACTGTTCTCATTAAATCAGCACTTCCCCTTATTCAAAGGGCAAAACTATAGAAGTTGACCTACAAAAATACCATGTATTAAAATGGTGGCAGGGAGAAGGGGCTGGTTAGAAACTGAGCAATATTTGAGATGCCTTCTAGGACAGACATGGAAAGCAAAGAATGCTTATCCAGATACTCAGATTTATCAACAGCACTTCGATTTCACATTTATAAAGTCAATATTTGGCAAGATTTTGACACAGAGGCTCAGCAGGTCCTGTATCTGTAGAGGCTGGTTAGCCCTTCACAAGAAAATAAGGGGAAAGTCATCTAAAACCAACCTATATGTGTTCTTGCTTCTGAAACACAAAGACTTCAGTTCACAGCCACTGAACACTGCCAGCCTGCTTATTTAGCTAGAATATAATTAATGAGGACTGAAGATGGAGCCTAGGGAAGGCAAGGGACCATGTAAAACAAGGAGCAGAGACAGTGATAGAGCTCTGGGAGAGCCATGTAATACCTGTGTGCCCAAGGCTAGACTAACCTTCCAGCTTCTGGTGCAACTATTCTTAAAATAAGAGACAAGCCTTCATTCAGCTCTTCTTTTAATTAACACACTAAGTGCATGATTATGTACACACATCTTCAAAGCTGGCACAGAGACAGAGAACTAGCTCTCACTTCAAAGCTGTGCTGAGGACACTTCAGTTGACATAAAGATTGTTCAGTATTTTTCCTTTCCCTTTTTGTTTTAACACCTGTCAAAGTTTATTTGCCTTCACTAAAAAAGAAAACAAACCCCAGCCATCCAATCACCCTTACTCGTCCCTATCTCCCTTAGTAATACAGAAACATTCGCTAATGGGGATGGTGCAAAAGACAGGCCCTGTGGGATGGGCTTTTTAGGTCTGCTTTAGGTTACAGCTCGCTTTGGAGCAATCAAGGATACTGTAGCTGAAGTAATTGAAACCAACTGCAAGTAGCTCAAAAAACACTTTGGGAAGCTGACAAGCAGCACCCCAAGAGAACATATGTGTGTGTGCAGTCGGTCCTGCCCTTCTGCTGCTGCCCTGTGCTGCACCAGCCTGCTGGTCTCTAGCCACAGGGACTGCAGCAGGGAGGATGGCTTGCTGCAAGGACTGCCACTGCTCCCTCTGCTCTTTCCACCAACTGCATCTGCTAACCAGGACCCCCAAAAATTTTTCTTCTCAGAGATTCTCTGCTTAGCAAGGTTTAGTCTCCAAAACAGGAAGCCTACCGGGATTCATTTGGAGCACAGCACCTCTGCTTTCTCCCAACAGAGTTTAAATAGATACAGAACAGATGGTGTACACGTGGCCTGAATGAAGAACAGCTGTACTCTTCTTTTCGTTTTTCCTAATGCCTGTTTTTGTTTTTTTCCAAAATGATTATAAGCAAAATGAAGGTGAGGGAGAAGGGCAGAAGATGAGAAAGACTTTTTAAAGGCTACCACAAAAGAGCATCTGAACAGTACACTAACCCTCAGCACAGCAACAGACAGCATCAGACACAGCACCCTGCCATGAGACAGCCTGCTTTGGGACTACCTTTCTCATCTGAGCTGACTAGAAGGGCAGATCCTCCAGCTTGCAGAATACCGGTGGCCAAGAGAGCTCTACATGTCTGACAACATAGAAAGCTGAAGGAATCTTACAGAAATTGGTCCCATGTTTCTTTTAAACATTAAAAGTCCTTTCTACAGCAGAGGAACTGTACAACCCCAAGCTCTAACCAGAGATGTCATGCTGGACCATTCCAGCAAGGAGCATATTTGTGGTATCTTCTTATGGGGACACTGTTTCAATAGAGATTTATGGTGGGTCACATCTCATCACTTGGTTCAACACCCATCCCAGGACACTTCCTCCATTCAGGCCACCAAGCAAGAGTGGACAGTCCTGGGATGATTTAACCAAATTTCCATCTTCCTTTGGCAAAAGTCAAGCCACTGACCAAATCAAGGATTTAACAACCTCTTAAGGAGGTGGATAATTTGCCCTCAAAATTCATAAATGTCTCCTTAACAAAGGCTGCTTACTTCAGATCTATAAAATGAGGGCTGCAACTGTGTACAGGACATATGACAGAGATCCTCAGAGTCCAAGTCTGCTAACAGCTTTAAATGAGGCATAAGACTCAAGTTTGATCTCTGAGAACTGACAGTCACAACGAATTCCAAATACAGTGTTCTGCATGCTGACAGCCAGAAAGTCCAGGCTGTGCACATTTCAGCAGGCATTTTAAACTTAATAGGCAGCACATGATATTTCATTAAGATTTTAGAGCTATTGCAGGTTTCAGCTCTTAGGAGGTTCAGGAGGTATTACAAAAGAGAAGCATATACGTGTATTTTGAAACTAAGAAAATCTAATCCAACCCATGAATATGGATTCTCTTCTTCCTTATCTCCCTCCCTCACCAAAGGAAATGGAATCACAAAATCAATGTCACTGATACACTGAAGAAAACAAACAAACAAAAGCTGTTAATGAATGATCCTATCCTAAGAATCAGATTGTGCAAATAATTTTTAGTCTCTCTCTTGTTTTGCATTGCTTTTTTCAAAAATATTTGTCCTATAGTAAAGAAACAATAATCCAAAATACTGATTTGGAGAGGACTTATGATAATAACAGCAGATAAAGGGGTATTGCACATAAGATGCTGAAGCACTGGAGATGTTCCTTTTTCTGTGGAGACACTGTTACCATCCTCATCACCAGAAATGCAGTAGAAATTTGCCGTCACTCATATACACAAAGGTAGGTTTCTCCTTGCAAGTCTGCAGGGAAACAGGATGGCCAAACAAAGGGCTGAAGATGAAACAGGAGACTGCACACTCCTAAGGAAGCAAAACAAAGTTCCTTTTAAGCTTCTTGTTAGAATGGACAAAAGAAAGAACTCCAACCCAAGGATGTCAAGCATCAGCAATAACAAACACAGACAGTATCTAGAATATTAAAATATACCCTTGTTTATGCACTACTCCTGACATTTCTCTCGATCCCAGGGGTTTGCAGAAGTTGCTGCACGCCTGTTCTGCCTGGCTGGCTGCCGAAAGACATTCAGTGTTGCAATCCTTTGTTTATCACAAAACCACACTCCTTGCTGGTAACATTTTACAACTCTTATCACGCTGTTCAATCCAGCTACAACTGTCCAAATCTTGTCTTCTCTAAACCAGAGGAGGTCAGAAAGGGAAAGAAAGAACACGCTATGTATCCATTGCAGTTAGCTGGTTCAGCAAATACAACCATTAAGCAGGGATTCAGTTTTATCAAACTGTAGGTTTAGCAAATCCCTTGGCATTTCAGCAGAGCAGAAAAGAAGTGATTAGAATTCAATTTATTTCTCCTAAGTTTTTTAAACCATCACTACTCTGGATTCCTGGGGTGGGTTTGAACTGCAAGCCTTTTTTTTTTTTTTTTTTTTTTGACATGAGAATCCTCAGCTATGTCGCAATAAACAAAAAAAACCAGGAGTTACAGAAATACAAATTTCTAGAATCCAGTGCTTGAAAACAGCTGCCTTAGAGTATTACAGTGCCTCTCCTAATCAATCTACTTCCAAATTGCAAAATAAAGCCTTCCCCCAAACAAAGCATTTTACTTAAAATGTTCTTTAAGAATTGTGCAGACTAGCCAAGTATCAAGAAACAAACCCCTGCTCAAAAAGTATTAATCATCTGTGATTGAATCCCTTTGGGTTCCTTAGATTTAATACTTTAGTACTTTTTCAGTTAGCATATTTTTCTGAATCATGTCCCAAGTATTTAACTACATCCCTTAAGCAAATCTTCAAGAAAAATCTGCAACAATTATTAAAAAAAAAATTGAGTAATTACTTTGGAATTCAATCAGCTAATTGGCCATACTTGGGAACTGAGCTCCCTTTTATGCTCACGACTAGAGGCCTGTGTACCTACCATATGACAAACTGCTTTGAAAGTCTTGTAAGATTCATCGCTGCTCTTAAATTCAACATGAGATCACACACTTTACAATGACAACCTGAATTCAAGCTATCTTCCAGAATATGATTTTTTACTTTTTTTTTCGCATCTTGAGGCAGCTCTCAGTTTCTCTCAAGCAGATACCAGACCCCAGTAATTCAGGCCTAGTCAGGGCATGCGGGCACCAATAGGGCAATGCTTCCCAAACTGATCAGTGCAGTGACAACATACTCATCATTTTGTAATCCTCAAGATAGGAACATAAATAACTCCAGTCTGAAATCACTCAGGTTTCTCAGGTTTTTTTTACTTAACCATGAAAACCAAGCCAGAAAACCACTCCTAACCTAATCCTACTATTTCTTTTGAGTGCAGCAACTGTACCAAATAGCCACTTCTTTTGTTCTCAGCTTCTTCAGATCTAATGGGTTCATCAAGTCCTGTCTTTAGCTGTTTAGCATTATCAACATAATCGACTTCATTATTTGTCCTGGGAGACAGCCACCTGGTTTTGTATGTTTAATCAACAAACATGCAACTAAAGCAAGGTTTTATTGTAAACAATGTGACACATATGCACACACTAAGAATTCAAGACTTTGCTTTTATCCCAGTTTCTTTCCACTGAATTCCTGTTCAGCTTTTGCCCAAGTCCTGAGCTTCAACGATGATTCAGCATCCTAAAATATTTCTGCATACCATGGAGTGTTTCATGAGATAGAAAGCTGCACTTTTGAAATAGGCTGCCTCCCAGCTTAAAGGTGTTGAAGGAAAAGCAAGATCTGGAGTTTCAGTGCCATTTTCGAGACAGTTTGACAGAAATGACATATGCAGGCCACTGCAAGACATGCCCAGTAGATGTTTCTGCACATACATACCTGAATTCCCAGGCTACTAATTGTTTGCTCATTTTCAGTCGTCCTTTCCTTCTCCACCCATTCTTCACTCTTTCAAACCAGTTACAACAAGTTTCTATGTTGCCTTCAACCTTTCAGGAGTGCTCTGAACGGTTGGAAAGACCTCCACATGAACTCACAGCCCTTTGATAAAACAAAACCCTAGGCATCTGGTTCTTCCCTTTGGGGTGGATATCCCAGCCTGGAATCAGAGTAATGTGTGGCTCCTCACCTGAACTCCAGAAGAGACGTCATCTGTGGAGAAGCAAGATCCACCCAACAGGAGTCAGGAGCCAGTTTGCAGGAGACAGCTCAAAGGGGGTGGCAACTCATCCCACATGAAATCCAGGTAGCAATACAAAGGTTTCATGTTACCCAGCTATCTCAGCACCTCATCGTTCCAGCATCACAAAGTACATGACCTTCCTTGAGATGGAAGAGCCTGAGGCCCTTTTACCAAATCCTATTGATCTCTCTGAACTACATGTGCTGTGTGCTATCCCTCCCCAAGCCTGGGAACACATCCCTGTCCTCCTATGTATGTGCTCCATGCGTGCCCATGAGTCCCCATTTCAACCCTGTGCTTAGGTGCTTCAGTGTGACATGGATAAGCAGAGTGAAAACAGACTTGTTAAGGGTGACTGTGGGATGGAGAAGAAATATTTTCTTCTGGCTGTGGATCTTAAGTAATCCCTTGAATTGGCTCTGATATTCAGGAACATGATTAGCACAAAAAGTTATAGGAATTATTTAGAACTACAATAAAAATATAGTTAAGCATTGGGAAATGCCTGAAAAATGCATTTTCTGAACATCTAGTAAGCATTAAATTTCACTGAACTTGGAAGGTAATTTTTTTCATTAGAGATCTCAGTGCAACTTAAGAAATGCCTGGAAAATTGTTCAACTTGAGGCTGAAGCAAGCAGCTTTGCTTGCTGACATGAGCATGCAAGAAGTAAAGTGACAAAGAGGAAGAACACAACAAGCCCAGCTGTCAGGCCTAGGAACAGCATACAGTACCAGAAAGGTCACTAACATAGTCTAAATCTATTGCAGCATCTCCACAATCTTATTGTACTGAAGCTGTTGCACAAAAACCTTTGCCTTCAGGGCTAGCAGATCCTTCGACAGCCTCCCAGATGCTGCTGGGATTCATCTGCTGCCATGTACCTTCTTCCCTCTCTTCCTCCATCCCTCCCTCCCTGCTCCATTTGCTACAAAAAGTCTGGATAAAACAAAACCTCAAGCCACACTTTCTGTGCAATTGGGATAATAAAGCAGTTCAACTCCAACATTTCCTAGAGAGCTGTTCACCCAACACGCAGTACTCACACAAGTGTCTTGTGACAGGAGACCACATTCCCTGGGGGTAGTTTAGCTGTGGATGGTGGGTACAGCCCCACTCTATGAGCTCAAGGAAGGAACATCCTTTGCTACCTGGAATCTTTGTGAGAAGATCAAGCGAACAGAATTGTGGTTCAATTTACACAACAGAATGGCGTCGGAAGCTTTTGATACTGGGATACCTACAGAAGAGCTCAAATTGTACAAATTGTTTGGTTATGGTTTGGCCCTGTTGCAACAGCATCCTTCTCTACTCCAGAAAAGCATCAGCACTATTAAAAAAATCTGGCTGCCCGGGGGCTCCAGCAATAATGTGGCTGGGAAAGGGGCTTGAAGGGAAGGGGGAACCAGCACACTGGTCTGTACAATATATGCTTAAGCCAAGACCAACAATCCTCATTTCAATAAGCAAAATATTTACTTAAAATTTTTAAGTAATTTGATTAAAACAAAAAAAAAATTTGTGTGGCTCAGTAGTCATCAGCTATAATTCTGTATTTCACATAATTAAAACATGAATGACCCTTTTACTATTTACCACAACCCATACTTTACACTTTGCCTTAAAACACTGTTGAATTTCAGCCACCCCCTTGTAAAATATGGAGCAATTCTGCTAAACTCCCTTCCATGCTCTTCATCTGATGGCAAAATAAAATAACAGAAGTACCATAATTCACTTGCTATCATTCTTTTCCTGCTAATGTTTTATTCAGACTGAGCTTCATTAATAAAGATGAAACTTTGGACTCATGACTGCTCCATAAACATACAGGATCCTTTACAAAACATACAGGATCCTTTACATCTCAGTTAAGCATGAACAATCACTGAATACACAATTTCCTAAAAAAATCCTGCATACCAAAATTGCATATTTTGAATTTTTAAAATTCACTAAACAAAATTTCACTGAGTGAACCCTATAGTCTGTTTGCCAGCAAAGCACAAGCCAACAATGGAAGTTGGGACCATCCAGGAAAAAAACTTAAGCTGGACCCCAACACACACATCCTTCCCATTTAACAAGCAAATAAATACACATTCATACAGAGTAATGTGCTCTAAAAATGCAGGTGCTTGAATTACTACCCACATATTTTAGCTTAAGTTTTGGTTTCTCAAACAGTACTGTGTCACAGTAAGTTTCCATCTTTCTTTTTGGTGGAACTGGGCAGCAATTTCTTACTGGACACCAGAAAACAAAAAGTAACCCAGAACTCGATGATTTTGACACAAGTCCAAATGTGTTTCTTCACAGAGGAAAAATTACGGAGACAAGGTTGGGGTTTTTTTAAAATAATAATAATTAAAAAAAAAATTAGCAGTATCACTTTTTAATGCCAGGTATTTGGTATAGGAATGGGACAGACTGCACTGCATTTTTAAAGTAGTATGACTATCGACATACTTCAAAAACATTTTAACACTGTACATTACAACAAACTGTTTACTTCTACACAAGTCAGCAAAAAAGCTAGGTGATCTAACATGTATGGCAGCTGCAAATTTAAAATGATAGTCACAGTCTAAAGCCAGAACAAAAACTTTTCCAGAACTCCTATATATAAAAAGGAATGAACATACACCATGCGCATACACGCAGGCAAAAATCTTGAGGTTTTACTTATTGCTCTTACACAAGGCTGTGAGCAGGCAAATGTCTGGATCAGAAATTAGGTCAAACATGCATTTCAGCAGGCACAAGTAGTACAGAAGTTCATATTAACGAAACAATGTACTGTGTTGCGTAGTACAGGATGGTATTCTGCTAATATAATACTTAGGTCATTAATACCGGATAAACTCCAGCTCTGCCTGTTGTATAATGTATTATGCAGTGTGGTATTTTAACCTAATTTCTGATTTCTCTTTCATTCTGCATTTTCCACACAGGAAGGAAGAGGGCAGTTTTCAAGACAGTCGTTCTTTGCAAACATAGGTCTCAAGAGCTTCAGTCGGGCAGGTATGGCTGGAAGGAGGCGATGTCACCACCACTCCATGGCCAGGACCTGCTCTTTGACTGCCTCGTGGTTTTGTGCATTCATTGACAACCCAGATAACCAAATGCAGAAGCTGGTGCAAAATGCATCAGCACTGTTCTTGGAGCATCTTTCACCTATGCCATACGCTGCTGGTACATCCAGTAATTGCTACAGGATAAGGCAGTAGAGGGTCGAGTCTTTTATCTGGTCACTTCCTTCGGATTCTTATAAAAGGCAGGATTTTTTGTGAACTGGCTTTCCTTTACACAATAAGCAGCATAGCATGGATGTCAGTAGAAATATGGCTACCTACTGGCAACGAGAGACTAGCACATTCACAAGACACATTTAGGAATACCTGCTGTTCCCCACTGCAACCAAATGAAACATGCTGCAGAGAGCTGTCCATGTAATTACAATACTCACAAGCCAGGTTCAAGGCATACTGCACATGGGCCTTGCACAGAAAAGGCATTGAATGTGTTATCTTGAAGACTTTTTTTCTTTTTTTTTCTTTTTTTGTTGTGCTATGCATACACATGACAGTAGATAAAAATCAGCATAATGGTTCCTCTCCATACATGACCAAACACACACCATAACAACTAAGCACCATATATTCTATTCATCAGCTAACGGGAATCAAGGAAGAAAATGGTGTTTCAGGAACAGGGAAGGAAAGAAATCCAGCATGAAGTTAGAGGTATGTTCCTGACAGAAGTCCTAGCTGAGAATGTTTATTGTGAACCAGCAACTGGATTTTGTGACATAACCAGAAAACCAAGGACATCTACAGGGCCAACTTGGGCACTGCATAGTTAAAATTAGGTTATAATATGGCACTGAACAATCTCTAAATATTAGAAAGAGCAGTAGGTAGACAACAAGATGACAAGAGGACACACTTCAGTACAAGTTATGCTTTGTACTTGCAAAAAGAAACAGCGCAAATCAATGGATTTTTCTGTCTTACTAAAGGTCTGTCATGTGCTCCTTGATTCAATCCCTAAATCTCACACAAATTTCAGCTGGGTATTTCACTTGCCAAATACCCACATTCACACTGAGCTCTACTCTACTTATGAGCAGTACTACTAAAACTAGTGGGACTGCTTAAAGCAAGGTGCTACTGCAGTGAATGTTCAAGAATTTGGCTCTTCCCAAGAAGTGAACTGCAAACGACTGAGGTTTTGCAACACTCACAGGTGGAGGGAGACACTTCCTATGGGTTTTTTTTCAGATCTGTCCTCATGAACATCAACATTTTTAAGACTGAAACATGGGAAGAGGCTTCGTTATGCTCACCCAGGCACTCCAAGACCAGGACAGCTACAGTGGTTTAGGAGGCGTAGCCCACTCAGTACAAGGTTAGGTTGGCCTGGGTTCTCCTCCCAGGAATGTCAGTGTCTCTCACTAGATGAGTGCACACAAGGGTCCTTGGTCTCAGTTTAGATGGTGAAGCTTTTCTAGAGCAACTCCTCTGTCACACCATCCACGGGTGAACAGTTGCATCTCTTAGGAAAGACAGAGGCAAAATAAGTCTAAATTCTTTAAAAACAATTAAGAAAACACAACTTCTAAGAAAATAAAATTAAGAACAGTACACTATCACATCCTTGCAGGAGGTCCTAGGATTTCTCATGACCCATTTCTTCACTAATGGCTATGGAGGCCAGGTCATCAGGAAGTCTCCCCGACTGGAGGTAAAACAGCATGTCCAACAGTTAACATACAAAGCCATCCTTCCCAAGAAGCCAGTTAGGCAGAACTATTTTCGCTGCATTTTTAGGTATTCCTCCTATCCCACTTTGCTTCCCTTCTTGGAAGATGATGGAATTGCGACTTCCCTGTAGTAAAAAAATGGGGAAAAACAGAGAGGCAAAACACAGACACCAAAGAAGGAAATGATTGCTTGTAAAATGCTTCCTTTTAAAAACTATTTTACACTAACTTGGTTTAATTCATGTGCACTTTAAAACATATAAAATGCCTTATGATCTAAATGATTTCTTGGTTTTACAAGTCTCCCTCCCCCCACTAAAAAATAATGCATGTGTGGACTGGTACTGAACACCTTGTACAGTTGTGCGCCAGTTCTCATTTAATTCTACATGGAGCAGTTTTGATTTTAATCTACTGTGTTTAAAGAAGAGCCCATACTCTATACTTCACAGTATAACCAGCTACACAGAGGTTTTTCATCTTGTAACACAATAAAAAAAGATCACTGTAAAGTTGCAGTCTCTTTGATAAATGATTACGGCGATGCATGCAGTCCTCCTCAGTGCCACTGCCGCCAGACATGGGACACGATTTTCTCCACAGGCTGCCGGGAGGCCTGATGCCACACTGCCGGGAGCCGCGCCCGGGCCGGCACATCACTGCCCCGGCGCTCAGCGTTCTGCAGTCACTGGGGAAAGCTGCAGTGAATTGTCTCACTCGATACCACCACCACCATCACCACCGACCCAACCCAGCCCAACCCCCGGGGGAGCACAGCCCCCTCCCCGCCTCAGCCGCAGGAGATCACCGTGAAGCGCTTGGAAATGCACGACATGTTGTGAAGGACAATGCCCAGCAGAAAGACCAGCACGCAGGCCACCAGGATCACAGTGCACACCCCCGACCAGGTGGAGCTCTTCACAGCACCTCTCCGGTCCGGCTCCTCCGCACCCGCCTCGGCGGGAAGGCCGCCCTGCAGCGGCTGCTGCTCTGCAGGGATCGTCACCACTGTCAGGGACTTCTGCTGGCTGCCAGGCAGGAGGCGGCAGCCAATGTCTCCCGGCAGTAGCCCCCTCTCCTTGGAGAGGGGCAAGGGCAGCATGTAGCACCCATTGCTGGGGAGTTTGATGAAGACGGGGGTGTGCTCTGAGGTGTGGGGGATGGCGATGACGGCGATCACCTCGGGGTCATCGGGCAGCTGTGACACAGAGTATCCCGGAGGCAGCTTGGTGATCCCGCGGCACCAGGGGCAGCGCAGGTCCTTCTGGCTGGTCCTCATCTGCTGCAGGCACACCGAGCAGCAGGTGTGCTTGCAGTCCAGCAGCTTGGGCCGCCGGCGGGGGCTGTAGTAGTTGAAGCAAATCTGGCACTCCAGCAGAGAGTCCTGGGACAGGGTCTCCATGGCGGCTGGCACAGGGAGGCACGGCAAGCCTTGAGATGAACCTCGCCCTGTCACCTCGTAGGCAAGGGGTAGCCTTTCCACCACTTCACCTCAGGGCAGCTGCCTTCCCGACGCTGCTTCTCCTCAGGGCAGTACTGGGCAGTGGCTATGGAGAGCACAGGAAAACCTCCAGCCGGAACCTTTCAGTACCTGAGACAAACAGAAAAATGTGAAGGAATAGGTCACTCACAGGAACCAGTGGGAACAAAAGAGTCCAACTAAGGGGGAATGAAAACTAGCGCTGACCTTGTTATCTGGTGGGAGAAACAGATCTGCAACCCTTAGCTAGAAGGCATCTTCCCACTGGCTTCACCAGACTGCCTAGTGGAAAACCTTCCAGTCAATCATCACCAGGTTTCTTTCTCCCATCCTCCTCCCCTCAATTTTCCCAGCGATCAAATCCCCATCAAGCCACCAGTCTGCCCCTCACAGTTATGTTTATGCCCATAACAGAGGTGGCCCTAGTTCAGTAACCAGGTCCTTCATCAACTCCCTCCTGTCAAATTTTCAGACTTTCCTGCACCGTAACAATTGTGCTCATTCAACCCTTTAACCTCTGAGGTTTTTTAGCTGTTTGGCTCAATTGCTAAGTCTGTATGAAAGGTGGGGGAAAGAAAAAGTATGATTAAATGGAAGCACTTCCACAGGCTCCTGAACTTATGACTGCCCATGAATGAGCAACCAAGTAACTATACCAAAACACCTACATTTGTGCATAATGAAAAGGAAAGGCATCATTTTCAGTCAAATTAACTGTTTGCCTAGTTATGCAAGCAGCTTATTGAACATAGCCCTCCAAAACACAAATCTTCTCACTGATGAAAACTTCACCCGAGACAAAAGGCTCTGTTTAGACCAAGGACCACTGAATGCTACCAAGAACAATCTAACAATGCACTGAATTAAAAGCAAATTGCTACTAACCTTGTTCTAAACTATTCCTTATAACAGGATTCCTTTTATAATTCCCATTTCCCCATTCCTTACCTATAGCTTTGCCAAAAAAAAAAAAAGGCATCTGTGTTTACTTTCACAGTGCATTGTTCAGCTTTGTTTGATTTTGGTCACTCCAACACATAATTAATACAAAGGGGTCACATTTTTACAACTTTCTACATTGCCCTCCTTGCTATATTTGAAGAAGCATCAGCCTGAAATTGCATCTAAAGAATACAATAAAGAAAACCCAAAATATTTGCACGGTGACCTTTGACATTCTCTTATTGCAATGTCATTGCCAAACTAGAATTAACACCTGAGGACCAGAGCTGTCAGAGGACTTCTTCCTTTCCATACAATAATTTCTTGCTCTGCTCTCCAGATCACAACAACTAGGTTGCAACATACTAATCGATGGGTGATTTCAGTAAAACAAATAACAGAGTCCAAAAAGAGAAGGCAGGCATAGATGTGGGGTTTGCAATACAGTACAGTGCTCTGGACCACACTGTCCCATACCTTGCTTCTGGAAGTCACCAGTATTTGAATAGAGAAAACAAAATACACGTCATCTCTTCAGATCTTAACAACTGATAACACCAACACTGGCAGAACTGGCCCTGCTGCTGATTTTGTAACAGCAGTGGATTTTGGCTCACAAGATGCTTCAACGAACACACACTGACAATCCTGACTCAGAAGGAAGTCGGGGGTTGCCACTATGAAGGCAGGAGCTTCTAAAATACAGACACAACAGCTGCAAGGGGAAATGGCACATGTCAGCCACCCAAACAGCACTTTCAGGATGCTTTGCCTCAACATGGCACAGAGCTCACCACTAAGAGACCCTCACCAGCATGAAGCCAGCACAAGTCCACGCAGCATCTGCTCTGCACCACCACCGCACTACACAAGATGTTAACAGATACTCCGTGTGCAGGGGGAGCTGGACACTGCCACAGAAGGGGATACACTTCTGCTGCCTGTATGCAGGCCATACCAAGGGAAAGTGGAGGTTTTATCTTCTTTATTCTCTTCTCCATTACTATCTCCATATCCCTATGGTACAGGCACACACAGAGGAAGACTGTCAAGGAAGGGGCAGACATGCTAATAGACCAACATGCAGCTGAGAGAGAAAAATGGGAGAGAGCTATCCATGATGCTGGGCAAGTCCTGCCCGCAAAAGACCAACATAAAGAGGCAAAAGTCAGATTACAAATTAGTAATAGGAACTCAGGAAGAAACCACTGGAGCCATCAGATCTAGTCTGCAGTCGCAAGCAACCCAGCAGGTTTATATTTTGCACAGAAGTAACAATATAAAAATCTTCACAGTTACACACTGTCCAAGTCAAAGGTGAGCTCAGACATCGCAAGACGCAACTCTTATCTGCTGTATCTGCAAATCTATATAAAAAATCCACATGTAACAATACTGCAGTATTGTTATGAGAAAAAGCCCCAATGTCTAGAAGCTAATAAATTAAGGCTTATTCATCAAACGGCCTGGGTTGAAAGGGATCTAAAAGATCCTCTAGTTCCAAAGCCCGTATTGTGGACTGGAACACCTTCCACTAGGATCAGTTTGTCAGAGCTCCACCCAGCCTGGCCTTGAACACTTCCAGGGACAGGGCATCCACAGTTTCTCTGGGCAATCTGTTCCAATGCCTCACCACCCTCATAATAAAGAATTTTTTCCTAATGTTTAATCTTAAGTTACTCTCTTTCAATTCAAAACCATTCCTTGTCCTGCAACTACTCTGCTCCAAGACAGAGTGGAGGTACTCCTGTAGATGTAAATCAGTACCTCTGCAAAGAAGCTCTGCCCTCCACATTTGGGATGTCAGTAAACTGAAGTTCTTTGATCTGCTTTAGCTGTCATCTACAACCATTCCTCCCCACCAACAACAGTAAAGGTAAACCAGTTTCTATTGATGGGAATGTGATTGAGATGAAGATAATTTTTCTGACCACACACCTCGTCCCTGTCCCAGTGACATCCTTACAGAAGATTACTGCTAGGAGAGAATGAGATGAGGTATTTGGAATTAAAGAATAAAACACAAGTCACTTCCAAGCAAACAGTACCCTAAGGAAAAAAGAAGAAAACCCATATCAACAATATCTAAGGTGGTTTGAATGCTAAGTAATACTGTGAAGCATTTCTCCAGAAGGTCAATGTTTTAAAGCATCAGTGCAACCTACAAGAAGAAAAAGAGAAAGAATGGAGCCAAATTAAAAGGTTAAGACAGAGCTTACCACTTACATGACATAAATTGTTCATACTTTCCCAAAATGTCTCAAATAATGATCCAAAGTATATTGTGCCAGATCTGTAGTAACAACCAGTAAGCAGAGAGGTTAGTGTGATTCCTTCAGAACATAACTAAAGACAAGTTAAAGTGTAGCCACAGCCACCTAACCCCTTGGCCTTTGCTGACACTACCTTGTTCAAAGGTTGGATATGTAACTTCATGGGTGCAATATAACTTTATTTCCCATCATACTGAAAGTTCCACAACCCTCTCGCACTCTGCCACAGCTCGGTCTGAGGACAGGAGAAAGTCAAGCAGTCAGAATCAAACTGCATAATATCTATTTGATAAATTTTGCCACGCGTAGTTAGGAAGGAAAAAGCCACAGGAGCTCTCTCAGTACTCTTCTATCACTTCACTTTAATAATTATGCCAAGAGGAGCAGATCTCGTCCCAGACAGGCGACTGAACTCTCTAGTTTGTACTCAATGCATCCTCACACCAGCTGAGGGTACTTGGCTGTCAAAAGTGAGCACCTCACTCAAAGCTTACTCAGAGTGGACTCTTCTCTGTGCTTCAATTACAAATACTGAGAGGCAGTCAGGCTGCACGTGAGAGCAGCCATCAGCCAAAACCATTGTTGTGTCATTATTTGCTGTCTTCACACAGTGACGTCCAAGGTGGGCAAGGGGACTCCTGACAGGAAAACAGAAGGGGGGAAAAAAGGCAGAAAATAGGGATATCTCTAGGTCTCTGCAAAAGGGACAACGTGTACATGTTTAAGGGCACAC
This sequence comes from Calyptomena viridis, assembly GCA_013390005.1. NCBI lineage: Eukaryota > Metazoa > Chordata > Aves > Passeriformes > Eurylaimidae > Calyptomena > Calyptomena viridis. The sequence continues at coordinate 349,455 of WEIV01004627.1, read as the reverse complement.
ACTGGTGGCTGGGGAGTATGACACTGAAACCACACACACAAGCAGAAGCAACTGCAGCTGCAAGTAGTGACCCTGCCTGGCACAAACATGACAGCAACTGGAAGCTCTTCAGGGCTGAGATTTAACTAGTTACACAAATAAAATCTAACTGGACATGAAAATCCACAGGCTCCAAAACTCATGTGTCAGAAAGGTACAGCAGGAGCAAAGAAAGCAAGAGGAGACAGGCCACGGAAAATAAGTTCAGGAGACCTCTCTGACTCGCCCACACCCTCTCTCCCTTGCTGTGCATCTGCCCAATATCCACAAGGTTGCAGCTGGCCAGCAAGGCAAGAGATTCTCAAGCAGTTACAGAGACCCAGGGAGGAACCTGCAAAGCTGATGATCCCCATAGCAGAAGGTGAAAGTACAGCCAGGTGGCTGAGAGCATGGCACAAAGGTCCTCCTTGCAGATTTGGGCTGCCCTCTGCACAAGCCACAAGTTTTTAAGATTTGAGAAATTATGGTATGACTCAAAAGCAGTAAAGGTCTGGAGAACAGAACATGTATTTCAGCTCTTTGTCAGTCATAGTATCTGTTCTGCCAGTAACTTGTTGGAGGCCATGGTGAAGCCCCAAGTTCTCTTTGTTTGGGTGAGCAGGAGGCCAAGAATGCCAAGGCATCAGCTTCCTACTCCCTAAGAAGCAGAAGAGGAATTTGTTGCTCTTCTATTTGCTATTTGTAGCTGCCCAACACAATGTAGGGAGGTGCTGTGGGATGTGAACAGATGAAGGCTGCTGCAGCTGTGACAGTGAGAGCAAGAAGGCAGAGAAGAGTAATTAATGGCAAATATTTGCCTAGAGACATGTTATTTTTTTTTTATGTAAGGACAGTCCCAGTGACACCAAACAATGAAAACCACATCCTTGAAGGAGTGCTGCCTTCACTGAAAGACTCAAAACTACCTTCACGCATACTTCCTAACTTTCTAAGGCCCAAAGTTATATTAACTTGAAAGCCCAAAAACTATACTTTAATGATGCCTGTGGAATCTAATGCAATTCACAGAAGATTAAACATCGTATCACAAGACTGGCTTTCAGGTCATGTTGACGTAGCTAACTGATCACTGAGAGAAAGCCTCAGAAACTTTGCAGACCTATACACAGATTTAAGTGTGATCTACTTGCTGTACACCAAGGTTAAAACAGACTTCCAGCAAGGCACTGCATTGACAATACTTCACCTTTCTCAAGGAAGGCTCATTACATAAACTCCCCAAACACATTAAGAATTCTTTGACAGTATTAGTGAGTATGTATGATTTATGATGAAGAAAGATTCATTCATTTCAGGTTCCCTTAGGCTGCAAAAGAGACGGGGTGAGGGGGTAGTGTTCTCAATAGGGGGAAGTAATTGCAAAAATCATCTGCCCACAGATATGGAAGGAAATGTGTGCTAGAGTTGCTTCAAACTGATAATGAGGAGGAAGGAACATATTTAATATTTGGAAGCATTTTTGCTACAATAATTCAGCACCTATGAATGTTTTTCACAAATTCATGTTTGGACAAAACATTCCGGGGCTACTGCAAATGCCCAGGATATACTACCTGATTTCCCCTGAATATCCTTCACTAAATGATCCTATTTATTTTTAGGCTGTTCTGTAGCACTAATTACCATAATAACTGAGAATAGCACAACGATTAATTAATTTATTCATCACAACACCTTTGCTAAGAGAGAAGTATTATCATCATGATATACTTTCATCATCTAAGAAAAGAAGTGCTGAGAGATAGTTGGTCCAAGGTCATGTAAGTACCACCCAGACTGCCTCAAAGTTACTGGACAACTTGATCACAGCTCCGCTTTTCTCCTCATGAGCCATATGGTAGAGGTGACTTTCTCTTCTGTAACAGAACTCAGAAACCCACCTGTTTCTTCCCATCTCTTTCAGGCAGCAGCATCCCCATGTTACGCCTGAGATTTTTGGGGGGCTTTCATTGAACAGATCAGCTTTTCCACAGATCATGAAAAACATGAGAGCCTGTGATGCAGAAGCCAAGTATCTCCATGGACACTGTTCATTCACCATGTAGACTACAAAAGAGACTACATGCATTTTGAGAGACATAAAGACACAATACGAAAGCAAAGTAAATCCATCCTTCTCTCTAGAATTACCTATTTTCCAGGAACCTTCCTTTAAGCCAAGCAGCCTACACCCACCATCCTTTCCATTTAATTATTCACAATTACACAGAAATATTGCAGAACAAAAGTGGTTTAATTTAGCCAAAGTCTTAGCCACTGAAAGCTGTCACTGCCCCTTTAGCTTTAGTCCAGCCCTTGCCAAGATGACCATCAGGTAATAGAGAGTCCTGCGTGCATAATGCCACAAAAAGTAAAGCTGAGTGAAACTGCAATATATGAGCCTGCAATATCCTATGAACCAGCACCAGGGGATCCATGCTGATGGAGGGAAAATCTGCTCTGGATGATCCCAACAGTGCACACCAAAGAGGACACCAGTTGTCTTTCCTCTCTGTCAGCTGAACAATCAGTGGTGGATCATGAAAAAGGAGACTAGTTGCAAAGTTATCACTCCACAGCATTTACCTTAGAAATTATCACCAGACAATCCCCAGCAACATGAGACAGAGCAGAAAGGTCACCTACAGGAATGTAACAAGATGTAGAAGTTTATGGTTTTGGAGCAAAAACAGATCAGCTGAAAACGCCTTTGGTGTTTAGAGAAAACATGCTGCTCCGTGTTCCATCTCACATCACCAGCTGCACTGCTCCCTCTTTTTATCTGCAAACTTTGACACGTCCACATTCCCTGCCTACGAAGACCTTATTTTGGTCAAATATGACCATGATAAGCTGCACTTTGTTCCAACAGCAAACACTACTAATCACCTGCAACATGCCAGGTCAGCAAATGTTTCTAATGCTGAGGCAAAACAGTACAGCTATGCTCATCAGCCAGTTTCCATAAGGTGCTTTACCAGTGAAAAACACTATTTGAAATATTCCACAGAAATACACCTATTTCAGAGACAGAAAGCAAACATTTTCCCTGCCCACTCAGCCCCTCAGCAGCTCTTATAGTCATCCTGGAGTCCAGGTGGTAGGAGCACAACCTGCTCCTCACCAGCCCAACTCTGACATGGCTGCAGGTTTTTGACAAGGTCACTTGTGAAGCTGCTCCAGACCATGGCTCCCTAAATCTCCCAGGCTCCCTCCAGCCTGGCAGAGCAGTGGGACCCCCAGCTGCAGCTCTGCTAGGACTGTGAAGGGACTCCTCACCACTCCTGCTGTCTTTTAAGTTCTAGCACTTTTCCTGCACGAGGGGACACACAGAGACCTGACTGTGGTCCTAAGACATCCCAAATCTGAAAAACTACCCAGCATGGGATATTTAAAGGTTCCTCACAGTTTGCAAATAAATAAAATCTCCAGCATTCAAAGCATCCTAAAGAATGACGCTGTAGCCCACTCTGAGCACAAGGCTTGCAGGGCCATTAGCACTTCTTCAGTTTTCTTGGCTGCTCTTACATCTGACTCATTTCTAAACCCCATAGTGAGAGGAATTAAAAGCCACGTTTTTCCACTACCATGTGAGAGATCCACTTGCCATTCAAACAGATATCAAAAGGAAAGGGAGTTGAAGGTGTGGCATGAAAAGAATTCTACCTCTCATTCCCTGAATAAAAGCATCAGGAGTTATTTATGACCAAAACATAAGGGAAAAGTGGCTAGGTAGATGGCAAAAACAGATTTAAAAGCTGTTTCCCTACCTTAAAATAAGGCCACAAGTTAAGTCATTGAGGCCAAAATCCCACCACTAACAGAGGAGCTATGGGTCCTAAACTCACGCCCAGTAACAGCTTTTCAATGCAATATAACATCTCCTTTCTAGAGTATTTTCATTTATGGCAACATGACAGAATTCTGTGGCATTCGAACTGCTGAAAGAGGTATGAACCACCTGATCACTTAAATTACAAACTTTGGTCTCCCATTAGAGCCTTACACTTCATCTGTCATTGACAGAATTTGCCTCATACTTAAATAGAAACTTAATTAACAGATTCTTCCCTCTCTCCCCTAAGGATGGTATTAGACTTACAAAATACACGATCAAAAAAAAATTAATTTTAAATAAAACTCGGACTTTTCTCACTGATACAGGTCAGTGGGTGATTGAGTGGGGAACAGCTTGAATTACTCTATTAAGATACTAGTTTATAACTACAGGAGAGAGTGCTACAGCTCTCCAAGGTCATTGAATGGGTTTAGGAAAAACTAGGACAAAATCTACCTGCCTGTGGGCCAAACGGAGAGGAAAGGAATCAATAGTCACACATTCATACACTGCCTATATAATGCAATGCAAAAACTGAAAACTCAATTTCACACTTACCTCAGGAAACAGAAGTCCTTCAAATGAGTTTTAATTGTTGCAGCTGCTCTGTGCTTAACATGCTTTGTGCCTTCTTAACAGGCTTAACCCACATCACTGAACAGCTACCTCCACACAGACACTCTCAGGGGCTGGGGTTTGTTTTGTCTGAGTGTAGGAAGGGGTTGGGTTTTTTTTCCTTCAGAAAACGTGGGGAAAAAAAACACAACAGACCTATGGGAACCAAAGTAACACATCCTTTTACATTGAAATAGGTGGGATTAAGAAACTATATTTTATTAGAAGCCACGCAATGATAAGTAAAAGTTCTCTCCTTTCATAGACCATAATAAGTAAAATAAGGCCTGAAGCAGATTACAAGGGCAGGGGGAGCTTTTTTCATCTTTTTACCTTTGCCCTGAAATCTGCAGCACAAAGGAGTAAAGCCCCCTGTTTATCAACAGAGGAGGTGTAACAGCTGTACTACTGCAGAACCAACAATTCCAAGAGTTTATCTTCACAAGAGAGTGGAAGATAGCCAACTAATATGCCTCCTCAAGGTCAACAGCCATGGCATTTCGTAATGCAGACAAATTGTGATCTTCATGCATTTGCAGCTTCTGATAAGTGCTACAGCTACTCCAGGTCACAGCACTGGTTATTTTTGTTTGCAGACTACACCAAAAGGAACTGGAACTGATCCAAAAGCTCCTTTCTTATTGAAAGCTAATCATTCACCCTGTAACATTCTGTCAGCTAGTAATATTAATACCACCCTTGCTTCCAGAATTTTGGGAACAGTCCAACTCTCACTACAAATGTGGATCACAAGCAGAGTTAGATCAAGCCTGAACTGCATACATATTGACGATTTCCTACTTCATGATTTATCTATCTTTAAACCAGTAAAATCCACCAGCAAGATTCAGCTATAGTGAATAAATAATTTCTTCCAATACTTTTCCAAACCACATGTTTCTACTCATAACTACAAACACTCCACGAGCTCCAGTTCAGACAAGTTATGAAGCACATGACCTGACATTAGCCACAGAAGTTAATGGGATGACACAGGCTCTTGAGATCAGTTGCACATTTACATACTTAGCACACTATCCATCAGCACAACCAATACAGAACCCAGTGCCAGCAGCTGCAGGCAGATCAAGGTAATCTCCAAGCCCTGACACCTTTGCTTCCCCCATACCACCCCAAAAACACAAGACCTGAGGAAACACAATCCAACTTTCCCAAAACAGCTGCAACTAAACAAACTGGCTGCACACCAACTATCTCAACCAGCTCCACGTCATTACTCGAAGTCCCAGTACTGTCAGGTAAAAGTTCACTTTAGTAGTGAGGCAGCAAACTGATACCAGGACAGACTCTCAGCCACTCCATGCCCATAGATACGGGCATGACCATGACAGAGACAAGACTCCTCCCATGGATGGGCTTCTAGAATGAAGCCTAGAACAGACTGAGGGGATTTGCACTAAGATTCTCCCTCATACGAACCAGCACTGTCTGCTGACAGAAGCAGAGCTAAGCAAAGCAGTGTTCTCAAGGGCAGTGATCATAACTCAGGTTAGCACAACTCTCTCTGATGGGGTGAGATAAATTACAGCTCTGGCCCACTGAGCTCAAAGCTGCAGAGCTGGTGGCCTCTCTGCTAGAGCAGCCATGCTGTGATGGAGACCAGCAATTGGCTGCTCAAATGCCCAGGCACAGGAAGATAAACCATTCTTGCCCCCATTATGTGAAATCTACTGTCGCTTTCCTTCAAAGAGACGGATTCAATTCCAAGAGCCACTCACCTTCTGTAGCTGCAAGAAGTTTATCAGACCTGCCAAACTTTGCCAAGCTGAATTTCATTCTTTACATTGAGTTTCAAAGTTTGAGCCAGACGTCACCCACCATATTTCTGCCAGTCAAAGCCTGGCTGCTTTTGAAACATCCTGGTGTGAAAATACCATCCATTTGGCAGCACTTAACTAACAGCTTACAGTATTTTTGCTGTATGAAGGAGTGCAAATGCTCAGAAAGGACTGCGTTACTCTACATTAGGCAAATCAAAATGAAGCAAACTGCTTTACCTCTTGATTTTGTGCCTAGTTCTGCAGGCCTTTCAATGTAGAAGCAGAAAAAAATTTAGTCAAGGTTAACAGCATTATACTGCTAATGCTCGAGACTTCATCGCAACCCTGATAGTCTATGGCCACAGTGAGTTCTAGGCTTACAGGATTAGGCACTATCAATTCAATATTCAGTAAAAAGAAGGCTGCTAGCCCCATTTTTCTTCAGAAAAGCTTGAAAACATGAACTTTAGAAGCCCCAAATCCCAGTTACATAGGACCCCTAAACTTCAGTCTCTGATTTGTAAGCCAGTCTCATGACTTCTGCATCAGAGTTAGAACTAACCAAAAAAATTGAGTTTTGAGGTGAACAAATTCATTGGCAGTTTCAGACCAAATTAAGCAAATATTTTCTCCTTAGGCAGAAATGGAAATTTCCATTAAAATGTCAGCGTATTTCAACTTTCATTTCAATTTGACTGTTTTCTTTCAGAAGAAATAATATTATAAAAAGGTAACATAAAGGGCAAACAAAGCTTTTTGTACTAACTCTGGAATAATTTTTCTTCTAATGTGGTCAGCCACTGAGTGAGCCAGAAGTATCTCTTACATTGCTCTACTGCTGGATGTGGAACACTTAAGTCTAGCAATACACCATGATTTTTTTTTCTTTCCTATTCTAAAAAAGCAAACGAGATAAATACACTCCAACTATCAGCTGTAGTTCCATAGAAGCATGTTTTCAAGGATTGTTACTCAGCTGTTTTTGGTTGTTGGCTTAAAAACAAAAATCACAACATGGGACATTTTCAACAGACAAGATACATTTCATGATGTGACCGAAAGCTGAAGAGGACTATGTGGTCAATAGGACTGCTGGTTTTCACAAGTGTTTCTTGCTCAGGATCTAAAGGATTTTACATTGAAAGGGCAGGTGGTTCAGGGATTTCAAAAAAAAAAAAAAAAAAAAGTCACACTCATCCTAATGTACCCCAGACTACATCCCAAAATCATTAATTGAAGACCTACATCAGGTAAGTCTCACCACTTATTTCCAACACATATTTCACGTCAAAACTTGTGTTCAGTTCTGGATCCCTCATTACAAGAAGGGCATTGATGTCTTGGAGTGTGTCCACAGAAGGGCAATGGAGCTGGTGAAGGGTCTGGAGCACAAGTCTTCCGAGAATTGGCTGAGGGAGCTGAGGTTGTTTAGCCTGGAGAAGTCCCAGGGGAGACCTTATCACTCTCCACAACTGCCTGAAAGGAGGCTGTAGTAAAGTAGGAGTCAGTCTTTTCTCCCAACTAACAAGCGACAGGACAAGAGAAAATGGTTTCGAGTTGCACCAGAGAAGGTTCGATGAAATGTTAGAAAAAACTTGTTCATAAAAAGGGTTGTCAAGCATTGCAACAAGCTGCCCAGGGAAGTGGTGAAGTCACTGTCCTTGGAGGTATTTAAAAGACCTGTAGATCTGGGGACATGGTTTAGCAGTGAATGTGGCAGTGCTGAGTTAATGGTTGGACCTGGTGATCTTAAAGGCCTCTTCCAACCGAAACGATTCTACGATTCTATTCCATGCAACACCACACAGAACAGCAGTTAGGAACCAAAAAGGTGCCTTAGGGACTACTCACATAAAGAGGAAAATGCAAAAAGTCTGCACTGCCTCTCTAGAAAGCATTGCACTGGAAGACATTATCTAAGAAGACATTGTGTGCATAAACACAGCTTTATGCATCTATGCAGGATTTGAGCAGATTTCACTCTATTCCAGTTGAATTCTTTCTGTTATAATAGTGTATCTGTGCACTTTACAGGGGCACACTGAACATTGGAAACATCAATGCACACAAATAAACCAATGCCACAGAAATCACACTGACTTACGGCCACTGATGATTTGACCCACGGACAGAAAATCAACGCTGCAAAACAGAAGCAAAAGTTACCTCTTTTGTACTGCCAAAACAAGTTCTTGACTTGGATGAAAAAAATTTCAGCTCTGGATCCAGATTTGCATTGTGCCACAAACTACAACATCCCTTGATTTCCAACCAAAAGGTTTTCAGAATTACTTAGCTTACTGTCATCATTGTTAATTTTCAAATTTGAGTCAGTGTTTTCCTAACTTTTGGTAGAGTGCCTTCACTGTCAGGTATCTTTCACTGTAATGATTACTGCTTTTGGGATTTTTTTGCCAATCACAGTGATGATCAAAATATTTTACTAAAGCAAGACAAAGAAAAAACGCTTCATATTTTTCCAAGTAACAGCATGGATTGGAAAAATCGTTTTCTATTTTTCAAACCACTCCTTCACACTGTGCCTCTGCCAGTTTCTTTCACGCCGAGTTCGCAGAACACCTGCCAGAGTGCAGCCTTTGCCAATAAACAGGATCCTTAAGTGCCATGACAAAAAAAATAATGCAAAGATCAATACGAACAGTAAGTACTATTATTCTTATTACTAACATTTACGCTCTTTGCTCTCAACTTCTAGAACAGCTGCCTCTAGAAAAGATTGAGTGAAAAGAGCAAGAGCCAGCAGGTAGCACTCCAGAATATAAACCATTAAACAGCAGTGCTCGCAAGACCAAGAAAGCCAGTTCTGCTCGGCTGTCCCACTATGAGGTTTGGTTTTGTTTAGGATGATGGCTTCCACCTCACCCCTCCCAAACAGCAGGGACAAAAGCTGCCGGTCCCAGCTTGTTACCTTGGCGCTGGATGGGAAGCATCAGCAAGATGAGCTGCATCATGTGCAGCCATTTCTGTGAGTGACTAAGGGTACCAGCACACCCAAAGCACTGAGCTCATCACTTGCTCCCACTGGGCAGCCAGAGTTGCTTTCCACCTTGTGTGTGGAGAGGTGGTAGTGTCTTACTACCTCCCACCACTTTCCTACACTCTCCCAAACACAGGATATAGCTGAAATAATGATAGCTTCTACTGCTTTAAGACACCACAACCCAAAAAAAACCCTCCCCGATGATTAGGAAACCAGTTTCCCTTCTGTTTATTTTTATCTATGCCCTTCACGTAACAGCTACAGTGCTCACCTGCATAGGAAGGGAGTGTCACTACAGATGGTTCCTTGAGGCACAGTGAAGGTTGCCACCCTCCTTTCAGCTTTCTGCCTTGCCCCAATACTTGCGCTGCTCCCACAGCAAAGTCAGTCAAAGCAGCATTTCTTCCAAACACTGTCTGTCAGTAAAGCCTCTGTCTAGAAATTTGACTGGGCAGAAGAAATAAGTCCACCCAAAGACCTGTGGCCCACCTGGTCTTTGCATCTGTCATCCAACTGTAAGAGCAATTGCTTGTTTTACTCTTTCTGGAAACCCTCCCAATCCTTCAGTCTTCAAAATCAGGCCTTTCAAAACACTGTGTAACTTCGGGGAGATAGGAGGAGGAATCCTTAAACCTAGAAAAGATAGTGGCATTCTCTTAGAAAATGAAATTTTAAAGAACAGATGTGGAAGTCAGTTGTTTTGTTCGACTCTAGCTACCAAGCATAGCAGTCAATATTTAGAGAGGTAATGAACTGGCTCAGTTGACAAAGATGCAATTCCCACATCATTCTCCACTAGAAAAGTTTAGAGTTTAAAAACACTGAAGGCCATACAACTGGGTGAAAAAAAAAAGCCTGCATTTTTGTTATAAGTTTTTATGAATTACCTGAGAGCTATACAACTATGGAAAATAACCAGCTCTCTTGCAAAAAGCAAAAGTATTTACTGCTTAAACTCTCCTTAACCTGTACCATGGGATCCATCTGTTCATGTGGAAATGGCAGAAAAGGTATGTCAGAAACTAATTTTCCTTTCCTCTCCTGTATATGACAATGGATCACTGGCATTTCTCTGCCCTCCTCCCCACCAAATTGACCCCAAATATAAATAGACAGAAAACTGGAAAAGTTTGAGGTCGTATCTGTGGATATGACCAACAAATAAAACCAAAGTAACCTGCCCTTCTTGCAGAACAGGGCCCACAATCAATGCCACGATATCCACTGTGTTTAGGAAATTCCTTTAGACCTAGAATTCCAAACTCATTTCCTCACAAGCAATAAACACCTTTTTTCTTGATGGTTCACTAACAACTCCCACTGCAAGAGGCCAATTCAGCTCAAGGTTTACGTACTGTGCTGCACAGAAGTTTGCTCAAAACATGTTTTTACAGCAAGTATCCTTTAATACCAAAGATGGGTTGATGGCATGGAAAGAAGAACAGGGCAACTGTTCTTGCTTACTCTGCCTTCCCAGCTTCTATTCCAATGTGGATTTGGTTCATAAAGTATTCATCCTTGGAAAAAGAAGTCACGAAGCATTACTGTAATCCATACCAATCTTAACCCTGAGCAGCAATGAAGCATGTAACTGTCTGGTGATTATCATGAGGCACCAGAAGTATTTCCAAGTTAGCAAGTTATGCAATTGTTGCTGTAAGAACTTATTCGGATCTCCTGTTTCCATGGACATCCCTAAACAGAGGCATGGATACTCTCCTCAATATTCCACCCACCTGATAAGGAAGCAGAACTTCCTGAACTCATAAGTGATGAGGCTTTTGTATTCTCCTTGCTATTCTGTACAATAAGCTACCTACTCTAATGAGCAACCTCTCTCTATAGAAGAGACTGCACTTTTGTGTGGACTCTGGGAAGATTTAATGTCTTCAGGTAGCAAAATTTAGGCAAGTGCATTATTAGTAAATTTAGAATGGCATGCAAAATTCTCTGGCACTGACTAATCAATAGATATGAAAAGGGCCAATCCCTTTGTAAGTTTTAAATTTAGAAGAAAATATCATATATGTAATGGAGGTGGCAGACCAAAGACGGAACATTAGTACAAAAGCTTCTTTCTTTAAAGACAATGTTCTATCCACCAATATTCTTTTTTTAGCCTGATTTTCGTAACTGAGCTCAGATTTTGCAAGAAGACTTTCAGGCTCCTCAAAATAAAGACTGCAGGTGCAAAACACAGGTGCTTAAGTGCGAGTTGTACAACCATAAAAATACAGGCATGAGATCTCTCTTAAGGAAAAAAAATCATTAAATATTTTCAATTTTCTTATGTTGATTGCATAATCCCTTTAAAGAAAACAGTAAAGGTCGCTGAAATGCACAGGCCTTTCCTGATGGAAAAATGCTACTGTATATTGTTTAAAATGACACAAAAGAAATCAGTACAAGTGCTAGAAAAATTAGACCTTTAAAAGGAGTGAACCAAAAAATTCCAACTCAGCATTATATCCTGATTCAAAAATGCATGTATACAGGTTACAGCCACCTCTGTGTCTCTTTTCATTTGAAAAAGCAGCAATATAACCATCTTACCAAAGGATAAAGTTGTAGATTCTTATCACTTTGTTAAATTGCCACTGCATGATCTTTAATTTTTTGTTCTCATTTCATAACCACCCACTAACACAGAAGATAAAGAGTTTCTCCAATGGACCACATAAAGGAGTTTCAGCCAGAAGAGGAAGGAGTAGCACAGGAACATAACCCTGTAACACTGGAAAAAATTAGTCAGGTTCCTCAAAATATAAAGGGTTTTTTACTGAATCTTCTCCAAGAGCTACAACCATAAATTGTAATTGTAGACATGTTTCCACTACACCTCACCAAACACTGACATTTATTTTTGGGTCACACCAACCTTCTAAACAGAAGGACATGAAGAAGAAAGCCAATGTGCCACAGAATTCTGACTTTTCTTCAAATAATTCCTCATTACCAAGGTGAGACCATAAATAGCCCTGTAGCTCTTGCCTTCTTGTGTCCGGGATGTGGCTGCATCAGAAGAGACATGAACTGTAAATCAGGACACCAAGAGTTAATTAAACGTGAGGGTTTGTTTGTTTTTCCCTAAACTGCTTTTGAACATGGGCAAAATATTCTTTTAAAATGCTCATTTCCTTATTAAAATGCTTTTCAGTTGCTTACCTTTCCCTTTTGCAAAGATGTTTAGGAGCACCAGCACAATCACATGAATTAATTCATTGTACATATGAAAATAGTTCTAAATTTATACATGACTTTAAAAAAAACGTATCTCAGGGACATTGTAGGTGGATAAACAACTCCTTTAAAGCTGTGAAAACCAGCCTAGGGCCAGTTCTGCAAGCACTTCTTTCTGCCAGTTACCCCTGCATACGAAGCAGTTCCACTGAGCTGGGTGAAGCCTCTTTCACAATAACTGTTCTCAAGAGCAGATTTGGGCCAGACTTGCCCAGGAATCCCTCCAGTGGAGGAGAGGTCATTCTACAAGCAGTCCTGCTCAAATTCCCAAATGCCAACATATGTGACATACACTTTCAGAGAGTCTCACTCTTCCTGACCTTTAGACAAAGAGGAGGAATGCTAAATCTCAAACACTCAGCAAAAGCTTCCAAAAAGACAACCACTGGATTTCTTAAGACCACCTCAAAATCATCCTGACATGCCCTAGATTTTATGATCTATTTTAAAATTCCCTTTCAACTGCTATTACTTGTATTTTCTGCAGAAGTCACACAAACAGCTTGCAAGAGATTGTAAACTGAAAGGCACAAGACACCATGAAATTGAGAGAATTAAAAAAAAAGAAGTTTCTGTGTGCTTGAAGACTTTCAGGAGTGTCAGAGTTTTTTTCTGAACAAAGCTGCTAATTAGCCAACCCCAACAGTAGCAGTTGTCAACAGCACTTGTAAAAATAGCTCTCTGCTTATTAAAAGTAAATTTAGGAGTAATGCAACTTCACTGAACTCTCACTAATCTGCTATTGCTGACCAGCTTCTGTCTTCCAGACATCCTTAAACTTCAGACACTGCCACATTTCCTACTCCACACATTGACTATGTGTGTACTCACTATGTCTGTTCAATTAACACAATTCCACCATTTCTGTTGATTTCCACTTTAAGCAGGGAATATACTTCAGAAAGTAAAATCCAAAGTCTGAAGATAACAGTACTTTACTCCTGTTCCCACTATAGCTCCATTCCACACTTCAGAAATATTTATGCCAGAAAAGAGGTCTCCTCAGGCAAACCAAATCACATCTCCTACTTGCTATACTCTGAACTTACACCAAACTCCGGTATCCTAGTATCACACTTCATTACTGCTGGGCAAGCCCCTAAAAATGGTGTTCTGCAAATTAAGCCAAGATGCTGATTTAAAATAGAGAAAAATACGTTTTCATGAATTTAGGGTTTCAAATTAACACGTTATGAAATTAACAGCTATGTCACCTGTACTAAGGGAAGTGCTGCCTTTCTACTAAATATTGGCGATTTGGCAACCCATTCTCAGAACTGTGAAATGCTGCTTATGCCACCTCGAGGTACTTGCATACACAATGACCCACATTCCTAACTTCCACAGGGATTGGGCTTCTCAGCTAGGACTGCATCTCCCATAACCACAAGGGCAACTAAATCTTGAAAAGAGATGGAACTCAGCCATAAAGCCAAGCCCTGCGGAAAGAATGGGAAAATAAAGCATGCTAATTACAGTTCCCATGAGAGATGTTGCTAGCATTCCAAAACCTAACCCTTCAGTTCCATTTTTCAGTGAAAGGAGACTTCTTTTGGCTTTTTTTTCCCCTTCCTAAAATACACCAAGATCTTTGACAAAATTAGGATGCAGAAAAACTCTTCCAGAAGGCCATGCAGGGTGACTCTTCAAACCAGCTGTAAAGCCAACTGAGATAAACAGCTTCATCCTTTTACTGCTCAGAAGCTAAGAAGAAGGAATTTTTGTGCCCAGAGAACATTCTTGAGGCATTGTAGCAATACATCCCTGACTCTACTCTTCACCATGCAATTCTTCCCATTTTCAGTTTGAAAGAAACCCACTACACAAGGCTGGATCTTTAAGCCCTTATTCACCAAAACCCCTCAAGGCTTTAGCAGATGCATGACAAAAAGACCTTGATGTATTCTCTTCACAATCGTCCCCCAGTGCTTGACACTGAAGTGAAGTGGAATTATAGTGGCTTCTCGTTGCTGCAAATGCCCAGTTTCCTCATGCCAATAACACCTCATCCTCAAATCAGAATATAAATGTGTCATGGCTTAGCCAAAACACAAAAAGTACCCCATTAAACATGAGGGGAAAGCAATCCTTTTCATCATCTCCAGATCCCTGTGCAAGTTATTGCAATGAAAAAAAAATATTCAGCGAATTAGGTACAAACAACCTAATCTGATGAGAAAACTCATTATTTCAACACAATTTAATAATCTAGAATATCAGCAGTGTTGACAACCTGCTCTCTTCAATGGTCCCTTGTTTCTCCCCTTACCAAAAAAAAAAAAGTTATTCTGAGCTGCAATACACCTGGAGGAGCAATGAATTTGTCAAGCAAGTGTCCACCACAGGGCTGGCTGGTAAGGGGCTGGCTTGAGAATTGCTGCAATCTCTCTGAGAGGTAGCTAATGCTTACTTTCCTCAAGGCAGAACCGCAGGCAGGAAATAATGTTTAACACTTCTGCAGGTAGTCCCCCAACAGTCTCAACAACGGCTGTCTCAAAGAGATCTGGGGAAGGTAACTAAGTAAGCGTGTTGACAGCAAGCTTAAATTCTGAGCAAAGATTACATCACTATCAGTAAAAAAATTAGGGGGTGTTATTAAGACAAAGTTTAAACACACACAGGTGCAATACTGAGACTGTGATCTGCAACTTAGAAAGCACATCTATTAACAGAGTTATGCACTGGAACAAGCATCTGAACTATTCATACTGCTGTTAATAGACATCTCAGCTCTACTGGCAATAGCAAGATCTAAGCTGGCCTAAATTCAGCTTCAAATGAGACTTC
Organism: Calyptomena viridis; assembly: GCA_013390005.1. Classification (NCBI taxonomy): domain Eukaryota; kingdom Metazoa; phylum Chordata; class Aves; order Passeriformes; family Eurylaimidae; genus Calyptomena; species Calyptomena viridis. The sequence goes on along the minus strand of WEIV01004627.1, from coordinate 334,175 downwards.
CACCCAAATTAATCTGCACACAACAGGGTCAGGACCTCCCCAAGCCACACAACAGTGACAGACTCAGTGAACTCACACAAGAACCTGGCTATGCTCATGGCAGAAGTAAACTTCCCTTAACCAAAGGTGAATCTGACTATAATATTCTTTTCCCTTCTCCAGATGAAAGTTTTATGCACTAGGAACTTCAGTAGTTCAGCAGAGCTCCACCAATAATGCCTCCTCCTAACCCCATTCCACTTTGAAGTGCATAATTCAATATCCAGGTCAGAAAGGAAGAGTGAGTGTGAGTGGAAGGCAGGTTCCTGTCCCTGCTTCAATGAATTTTTAATTATTTTATATTAAAAATTCATTTGGAAAAGGGCTAGAATCCAGGCAGTCTAACACTTTTACCTATGAAGATAAAAAGGTCCAAGATCAAATGCTCGTAGACAAAGGTGGGAGCTCAGTCTTGGCTACCTTTGGGCTGAGTATCAGATCTAACTCCAAGAGAGCAACCACTAGCTCCTCCATTCTTACAGCTCAGCAGAAGGTAGCTAACTCCAGAAAGGAATACAAAGGAGCAGTTCCTGGAAGAGAAAGAGGGCTGCCAACTTAGAAGTCCTCTTCTTGATTCTCCCTTGTAGCCAGTTGATGTGTCTCCTGATTTGGGATGCCAGCTCTAGCAAATCCCACTCCTGGGTCAACTTCTCTTAGAGTTGCACAAGAAGCTTTGTTATCTGCATCCCCTAGAATACAGTGTCCAGAGGTTTGATACTGCAGCACTTAAGGTCTTCTGTGGATCTACTCTGCTGAAAATGTTTCTGGACTGCTTTATTGTTTTGAAAACTGTGTGATTCACGTTACAAACAACAGCCAACCCAACCGAGCTAAACACTGAACATCAAGTGCTGTACTCTCCCATCCGCTGTTCCTCCTCACTAAAAAGTCAGGGGGATGCAGGTTTTCAAATACTCATCTGAAGTCACATCTGAAGAGTCAGTCAGTATAAAGGAAAAATGAAGCTATTCAGAGGCATTTAGCAAGCCAAAGAAAAAAGTCAGCAAACAAATTCTGTAGAAAACAGCCCACCTGCAGTTAGTTTTTTATTTAACACATCTCAAAAACAGGACAGGCTAGCAGATTTTCTTGTCAGTGAATGAAAGCCCCCTAAATAATCACGCTGCCACACAAAGGTTAAAAAGGGTGGGTGGGAGGAGGCATTCTCTTTGTAGAAATCAGGAGCTGCATCTCCTGTGCAAACAGGAAGCCACGACCCAGGCTGTCCCTCTGGCCAGGAGGCCAGACAGGAACTCACTGGGCTGCCTGTCCAGCCAGGCAGCACCAAGGCAGCCAGCAGCACATCAGCTGGCAGGCAGGATGCTGGAAAGCTCTGGTAAAAAATCTACACTAAGGATGGACACCTTCTACCAAACACTGGGGCATGGCTTTTAAAACCAAAGCATATACAACCATGACACCATCTCAACTACAAGTGTCCATACACAACAAAAATTAATTTCAAAACAAGCTGCTTGATTAGTTTTTTGTTATTTTATATGATTATTCATTCATGGAGGACCCCATCATTGCCTTCAGCTAAAGCCACATATAAAGGACAACATCCCAGGCAGTTTTCACTGTGTGACATGAGGGTAGACAGGAGGGGGCATTTCCCTTACTTCTTAGAAGGAGGTGAACTCTAAGCTATTTTCACCAATCACTTTAAAGTTAAATAATTATCCCATTTAAAGAAATCTAGCAATTATATTTTGCATTCCCCTCCTCCAGCAGCTATTGCTCTTGTGACAATATTCATCTTGTCCATGACGACTATTATCTGCTATATAAATATTGATGATCTGAGTAATTGCTGTTCTGTACATATGCTTCTCACAGATATAAATTTCTCTGCCTGAAGTCAACTGCTGACAAAGTGCTTTCCTCCTTTTGCATGGCAATGAAACATTACTGGAGGTGTCACTGGGCGGAGGAGTGAGAGGGAGAAGAAAGAAAGAAAAAAAAGCAGGGAGTAACAACAGCCCTTGGAGAGGAGATATGCAGTGATGCTTGTCTGTGCTGAAGACTGAATAGCACCAAAGGACAATGAGTTAGCTAAGCTAGTATTCAGGAGGCTTAAATTCAGCTTACACTGTGCCAACACCAGGCACATCTGAAGAGGAAAGAACTGCTCTGGACTCAGTGCTGGCCACCACTGCTGAGCTGGGATAGATACTGTGTTCTTGGGACATGTTGTATACAACATGCACACTGTAATCACCAAGTGGTTCACTGATGGCCTGGGTTACTTCTTCTGGATCAAAATCCAATCAGAAAAAGAAGCCAATCTTGCACTGGAAGAAGAACACCACACGGAACATTGTGCTGGGACAAAGGCTCAATGCCACCCTGTAACCTTTGCCAGCACAGGGCCAACGTGCCACAAAAAAGGAAAGATGGTCTTGATGCACCCAACACCCATCCATAGATACCACAGGCACAAAACAGAGCATCACTTCAAACTTTTTGCTGGTTCAATGTGTTTGCCCAGCAGGCTTTGGGAACGGTCAGGTAGTCCTCTGTCTTCCTGCCATTGACAAAAATCACTAAAAACAACACCCCACTGCACGTCCTGGCTCACCTGATCATACTGTCCTCTCATCTGGAAGTACAAAGACCTGATTTTGACAGAGCCCTCCCAATGGCACATGGCCACACACTTCCAGGCTTGAAGTTTGCCTCTGGACAATCAACAGCATGTGAGAGATGAAGGCTTTTTCTCAGTGGACACAGACTTCCTACAATATAAAACCTGAGTCTGAACCTCAGTAAAATTACTCCTCTGTAATTAGGGTTCAAGAGATTTTTTTTCAGCCATGTAAAATTTGGCAAGGTTTATACTAAAAGTTTGCTTGTAGAAATACTCCCAGTTCTTTACCCATCATTTACAGTATCTGGAAACAATCACTGGACAAAGACCTATTTAAACTTAAAAAAAAAAAAATTTCAGATTTATATATGCTACAGAAATTAATGGGAAACTAAAAAACTGCCTGATTTACATCTGTTTTACTGAAGATTAGGGAAGGTATGAAGAGGATGGAGAAAGTAGCAGAAGAAAAGATACCAAACTCCCTGCAGGAGGCCAGGGCAGGGGTCAGAGGGCAAGGACAGAGAGTGAGCAGGAAGCAAGAGGGAATACAGATAACATGTGAGCAACATTTGGAATCCAGAGGTGGAGACAGAGGAACTCTATGCTTGTAAGGAGCAAAAGAAGTAAGAATCTGGAAGTCTTACTTCCTCCATTGTCTTTTCCAAACAACTACATAGTAAGATACATAATCATAGCAGCCACAAATTCTTAAAGATATATATTATATGCACATGAACAGACTCAGTCAAAGCAGTTACTAAACTACTAGGTTACTTATGCAATCTATCTTCTCCCTGTGACACTGTTAATCCATCTAATTGTTCAGTGTGTCCCTGTCATATAATTAATTCCCCTTCTACTTTCTGCAGCTTTTTTCCTTCCCTCATACTTTCTACAGTGCTTTGGAGTTTATATGTTACAATCTCTAATGACAACTGCTGTAGATCTCTGAAATCTTGAAGGGAAGTTGCTTCCAGCAAAAAATTAAAGGTTGAACTTTTACCAGTAACTCTGGGCATGCTTAACTAATATTAAGCCACACAATGTAGCCTAATTAGTTCAACAGGTATTTTAAAAATAATCCACATGACCTCAGTTCTTACACCAAGTCATTTTGGAGACCAGTTGAAACAGAGCCCTGAGTAACTGTCTAACACCAACAGCATGCTGCATTATGTGAAGCAGACTGTATCCTAACTACAACAACTACATGACCCCCCCGCCCCATCTCACCTCTGTATTGTTTTCCCTTCTTCTGTTTTTAAGACAAAACACAACCTCTAGTGACCTCCAGCAAGTAGCCAGTCTGACCTACACGGCTCCTACATTTCTCAGACCTACTCTGCCTGCGTGCAGAGTAGTTGTAACACACTATGTGCACATGGAATACTCCATTGCTAATACAAGTTATTTTGCATGCAAACACAAAATACAGGGGGGCCAAGCCACTAACTGCCCAATTCACAAGCACAGACTTTGTATTCTCAAGCTTTTACATGTATATTAATTTCAATGCAGTGAAATGTACCTATAACTTTGAAAGTCATGTTAAAACATCTTCAAGAAACATGACTCAAATCTTCAGTGTTTGCATTCCTGAGTCACTAAAAAGTAAAGTTAAATTTTCATTGAATAATATTCTTATTTTCTAGGTAGTTCTTGACCCCGTTTCTCCATGGAATCATAATCACATAACTATTACATCTATGCCTGTCCAGCGCATCTTTTCTTGCACAGCAATGTTGATCTGGAGTGTGAAGAAATACAACCTCCATCCATGACATGCATTGCCAAATTTCTTTAGAGAACATGCAAAACAGCAGTATTCCCAGCTCAGTGTGTTTTTCATGAAGAGAGTAGCAAACTTCATCCCATCTGTGCCAAAGTCTCTATGTCCACAAAAAGAAACGCTTCAGTGGGTTTGTATCCCACTACAGTCTCTCTCACGGAGATATGAAAATGCAATTTCACTATAAAAATAAATACAGTGAAGTGAATAATTTCTTGCACTGGGCACATGGCCATCTATTTTCATTGCTTTCAAAAAGCCACTGCACTAAAACCTAGGAAGCAGACAGTGGGTGGATTACAAGACTCCACTTCTCTACTCTTTCTGATTTGCCTCAGCTTTCCTGGGGAGGCAAGAGTTGCAATATGATAGTGTGCTTGGCATCTGGGAGGCACAAATTTCTTATCAGGTAAAGGTAGGTGCAAGCTACATTTACCTTCCTTTACTGATGTGGGATCTGTAAGCAGCCCTTGCAATTGCTGCCAAGGCACAGTGAAACAGGGATCTTTGAACTGTGATGAAGGAACAGCTAAATCATTGGGATGCATCCTCAAAGTGGCACAGACATGTGTGTATAGATTTAGGAGGTGCAGCACACCTACTAATCTTTCCCTTTGATAGGACACAACTACTTTAAACCAGCTTTTTATAGAAAAGGCATTCACAGGAAGAGATTTTGCCAATACCTGGAGTTTTGCGTGTTACAAACCTAGAAAAATCCAGTCAAAAGACTGACAGAAAGTGTATGAGCACTATTCTAATCAAATTTATTTACATTATGTACTTCTGATACAAAATACCAGCTCCAAATACATCACCCAGTACCTCAAAAGAACTTAATAAGCAGTTTGAGATTTCAAGCAATCCACTGAAATTGCTGCTCCTATAATCCTCTTTCTTCTAGATTTCTCACAGAATACTCTCAGCTGGGAGGGACCCACAAGGATTATCAAGTCCAAATTTTAAGCAAATGGCCTGTATGAGGATTGAACCCACGACCTTGGTGTTATTAGCATCACATTCTATTCTAACCAACTGAGCTAATCTCAACAGTTTTGGTTGCAGAAGGTAAGGTGCCAGCAATCTATCTTAGAACAGCAGCTGATGAAATGGGAACATTTACAAAAGAAATAATATGATACAGTCCACAAACCGGTTTGCTTACCAAAGGAACATGCTTAGCAGTTTCCTTTCATGCAGCACTGCAGAACTGCAACTTGCATTACTTTTCTTTATTATTTTTGTGGTCTAAGACCTTTTCTTCTTCAGCTAATGCCCAAGTGACTCCCAGTTTTCACTTTGAGAATACTCCAAGAACATTCAAGCTCCAGACAATCTAAACACATGTATCTTGACACACAAGATTAATCCCCACTTCCGAGGTGCATTACAACCACACACAGTTCTGTTTTCAGATGAAGTTAAACTTCAAAAACTTTAAAAAGACACTGAAATAAGGCCAGCAATAAATGTGGGATACCTCTCAAAAGTATGCAGCACATCACATCTGTGGCTTCAGACTCTCTGAAAGCAATCTCTGGCCTTTGCTCAGACACACGTATCCTGAATGAAATGGAAAAGAGAGGCTCTCAAACTGTGATGCAGGGACAGCTAACCAGCAGGCAAGTCAGGACACTCAAAAAACCACACTGCACACTTCAGAACTAGGAGGTGGCACCACCTGTGGTGGCCACATTAAAAAAAAAGAAAGCTAATGAGCTAAAAGAAAATTGGACGTGGCTATTCAATACCCTGGACTAGTTCTAAATGAATGTGACTGCAGTAAGTCAGGAAATGCAAGGGAAAGTAAGCAGAGAATTAAGCCTATGTCTATGTATCATCAGAGTACAAAGTGGAACAACTTGCAAAGTTATAGTAAGTTGTTAAATGCTTCTTATTCAGAAATTTACATATATCACTGATTTTCACTAGCCTACTTGTGGTAAGTCAAAAACATCCACATATTTTGTTTTTTTCCTCTATGTGTGAATGTTCATACAAAACTTTTTCTTCAATCTTTTACTTTTCACATTTTGCCACCAAGAGAAACACCGAAAAAAGAAGGTGGGGGAAGGAAGCAGAGAAGATGGACCTTTTTGTATTTTGCTTTTAAATTAAAAAAAATAGGTGAAACACATTTCTTATTCATGGAAGTTTTCTGGTTTGCACAAAAACATTTTCCATTTGATTAATTCACTTGACAAATAGTAAGAACAAATAGTTTTGGACCAGAGTCTGTCCCTTTGACTTCACCTATAAAAATATGGATACTTCTACATACAGAAAGCCAATTTTCAGCTCTAAACAGACATTCAGAGGATAGAAAATCAGATCTCCCTACACCCTATGTACATTGGCCCTGCAGTACACTGCTAATCCACGGCATGGAGGAGCATCCAAGCCTCTGGAACACACGCCACAGCCACCTTTGTTTCCGTTTGAGAGCACAGGACATAATTACCATCTTCCAGCTTCCCTTCCCCACTGCCAGTGTGGAACAACTGAGAATATGAATAAGGGTTTCAGTAGGCCCCTTAAATTACACACACACACAGATCCTTTCTGTTTGATCCCAATCTTCCACAGGTCTCTAACGAGAGCCATGACCACCACCTATTAATCATCTCATCAGTAATGCAAATAACCTTCTTGACCCCTCATCAAGTGTCTCTCCAACTTAAACGCTGTGCCCTCAGACTGCACAGCCCTGGATGCAAAAGCTGCCACGTCCCACTGGAAGAACAATGTGACAATGCCATGTGCCTCACACTCTGTGGCAGCAGCCTGCTGAGCACAGCCAGAGGGATCTCATGGTAGCTGAGGCATCTCTGGCTCCCAAAGGGCTCACAAGCACTTCTGTCCCTGGCTCAGCACACAAAACAGCCAGATATTGCAAACGCAGGAATCTCAGATCTCATGGAGGAGGCATTGTTCAGCTACAGCAATGTACCTTCAGGCTCCCTAAAACGAAACGCTAAATAAGCAATACAGTAATATGGCTACAACACTGGATTGGCACTTAAAAAAACAGAAAGAGGACCTTGTTTTCATCCCTGCCAGGGCCATCACACCTTGCCTATTGGATGCCACAGCAGTGCCGTCACCTTGGACAGACCTCACACTCACACTTGCTGTGTCCCCAGCACTGTCTCTGCCCCCATCTCCTGCTGCTGAATGGACTCCAGACCTGGTGCATTATTTGCCATGCCTAAGGCTGTGGATGGACCCTATTAGAGCACTTTGAAATCAAAATTATGAGAAAGGCATTCTTCTGTGAAACATCACTACTGCCTTGCCAGCAAAGTGTGAATTCCAAGAGCTTTCAAAATAAAAATAAGTGTATTTATATTAGTCCTTTACCCTTGGCATCAGGCCCATACTGACAGTTCTTATAACATTTACAGGGAAACGGGCATATAGAACGGTGCAGCAAACAAAAGGCAATCCTACAAGAACCAAGTCAAAAAAAGACCAAAACAGCCTTGATCCCACAAAAGCAAAGACAAGCTACACCTGGACAAGCAACCTGTAGCTATAGTCACCGATGTTAACTGATCTACCATGGCAGAAGGAAGAAAACAGGCTTCCATGCATCTGCAAAACAGCACTTCAGCACCCTGGTCCTGCTGTCAGCACGCACACACTGCCCAGCATCTCGGCCGCCGCCGGCAGTTCCCTGCCTCACTGAAGGGAGAATTGCTGGGCTTTCAGTGCCACTCTCAGCAAATTTCTACTTTCTAAGCAGCAAGCATCAGTACAACAGAAAGCCTCCTATCAGCATTACCAGCTGTGCCCAAAGCACAAAAAGCACAAGCACGTACACTGTACAATCTCAATGTTTGCTGTGTGTAAACAGCACACTTCTGGAAAGGCAGAGAGAATATTTTCAGAGTAAACACCAAACATTTTGTGTCCTTTAGGATGTCAGAAAGCTGTTGTGATCCACTGCTCATCTTCCTCACTTACCGCCTGCTCAGCCAAGGCACCTCTGTAACTCACAGGATCACGACCACATCTCACAATCCTGTTACCGCCTGCAAGAACAGAAGAAACTTTCTCTCACAGCAGTACAGCTCCTTGGTGTGTTACCCTCCCTAATGTTAGCTTACTGCCCTTAAAATACCAACCAACTCCAGAGCAGGAAATTAACCAAAAGGAACCCAATTTCTAAACCTCACCACTGGGATTACAGCTGCAGTCCCAAGGAGCTAAGTAGGGGAAAATAGAGGAGCTCCTCACAGTCCAACTGCACCCCAGAAATCCCTACAGAGGTATGAGAGAGGTGGAGAAAACAGGCATGTGAAAACACTGAAGCAGAAGACCATCTCCACCCCAAATTATTCACTTTCAGAAACCAGAGCAGCTCTCCAAGCCCCTGAGCATATCTTCTCTTAAGCAACTTCACCTGCAGCTGATGGTAACAGAAGGCTTGTCTGATGAAGATGTCAGGATTTTGCGACTGGGACTTTAAAGAGCTCACACCTGAAAGGTGGCCTGAAAGGTCTCAGCTTTTGATTTGGGAGAAAGTAGGAGGAGGCCAGAGAAAAGACTAATGATTTGTTCTCTTTACTAAACCACCTAATGTGTAGTTTTTCAAAACATGCAGAATTCGGACAAGTTATGTTTGAGTTAAGGAGCCTGTGGACAAACGTTCTCAGTCCCAGAGGAAAGAAAAGCTAGGAAAAATACTACAAAGACGACTGGTTTTGTTAAACCCCAAATTAAAACAAAACTTAGATCGATAGTGTTTTGGTTCAAGCCTGGATGAAGCATATTCAAGGAAAACACCTGTCCACAAGAAAACCTCATGCAGCACACAACTGCTACTTTTAGACTGAGCAGGGGGGCTTTATCAGCTGAAAAAACCATCCTTCCCAGGCAAGCAGGTGTCAGTGCCAGAAGGCTGACATGCAACACGGAGCAAACACGGACCCACACTGTTGGCCACCACAAGCCAGATGGCTCCAGCATTCTCATTCCTGTCCGTGGGGATGAAGGGCACAGAGGGGAAATTACAAGTCCAGAACCTAAGTACCCCTCACAGGCTTGGGCACCTTGACACCACAGGTGCATGCAGGAGACTCTTTTCTCTAGCTGCATCAGAACAGTATTTCAGATCTGACTGACTCTCTAGACACAGCATGCTATCACACAGTACAACTTAAGAAGACTGAGAGCACCAGAGTGTGGAAAACAGACTGGCCCAATCTTTTTCTTTCTTTAAAAACAATACATTTTGCAGTCTATGTCAACATCCTCCCAAAAATGCTTGATCTGTCCTGCATCTCAGGAGCTGGCTGCTGAAAACAATCCAGAATACAATTAAAACATGGATTCCCTTAAGTTTCACTTCCCTCTGCAATTTCATAATCGTCTCATCCATCAATTTTGAAAGAATATTAATAGTGGCATCAGCTGGCTCTCCCCCTCCTCTGCTGATCCAGCTTTTTCCAAGCCCTGTCCCTGCCTCTCAGCATCTGACCACAGATGCTGTGAGGAAGAGGAGAGTGGGGTAGGCAAACCAGGGGTCAAGAGAGGCCAGCAGGGCACACTTAATATGGGGGCTACCTTACAGAGGAGCCACTTCTTTCCCAGGGGAGCTATGGCAACTTAGGGTGCCTGAAGATCTGCCTAAACGTGCTTACTTCAAAAGAAAACCACACACACAAAATACAGAGAACAAGATAGTGTCAGGGATTAAGCTCAGACCAAATCCCAGGAAGGAAGGCTCACCACCCCCTTCCAGGCTGAAGATGGGCTAGGCCAGTCATGTGCAATCTTTTCTGGCTTTGTTTTTGAATTTTTTTCTCCCACAAAACCTTTTCCTCCTCTCTGCAAGATGTGTAGATCTCTCCATCGATACAAGCCATTTCTCCCAGTAACCTTCCATAGACTAAACAAACTCCTTGGATTCCCAAGTATCTCCAGATAGGAGACAAAGACCAGTCCCATGCTCCTTTTAATAATCTCTCCTTTTCAAATACTAGCTCTTGGACTTACACACAGTGGTAATGCAAGAAAGAAAAACCAGTTGGTGCCAGTTTTTAGCATCTGACTTAGTAATTATTTTGTAAAGGTGTACAACCCGTTGAGTCATCTGAAACTTTTTAAGACACTGACATTATTTTATGAATCTAGTTTGACATGGTTTATAGAGATCATGGTCAGGATTTATATCACAGGGACCCAAGAACACAAGTCTGAATTTTAAATCTTTGTCATCCCAACTGTTTCACTGCAGGTCAGCCTGGTCTGTTCCAAGATCAGATTTTGCTGGCAAACATTTTCTTTGCAGGTACATCCACTTTTCCTCATCTAGTCTGAGGAAACAAGAAAGCCCAAAGTATGTAAAGAAAGCCAATTGTTATGCTCATTTGAACACAACACATCCTCTCTTACTGCTGTCTGAGGTTTATATTAACCATCCTGTTCCTCCTCTGAATAAAGCTGTACGAACAAACTCACTGCAAATTGGTCAGAAGACAGACATGCAGACATCTAATGACTTGCTGGGACTACAGACATCACTTCTCTGGAAAGTGGCCAAGGTGCACCAACTTGCAGTTCAGCTGGAAGCTCAGCCTCTAGAACCTGCACACTTTCTTGCACTCTCATGTCACTACTCATTTCCGTAAAACAAAAAAAGCACAAGCAACCAGTGTTCCTCACTATGAACTGATGTAATTTCAGTATCATATTCAGCCCCATAGAAGGCAGATCAGATCAAGCAAGACTGTGTACAACAAAACACTGAGAAATGGGGCAGAACACAGCACACTCTTTAGATATACACTATTTACATGGAGCTGGCCTAAACCAGCCATTTACCCATTGATCTCAGAAGATGCCCACAGTATTGACTCTGGTCTAAAAGATGAACCTTCTAAAATGCTTCACTCAATGATATTGGGCTGGTCTTCACTTTGAACAAATGAATATTGCAGATCCAAACTGGAATCAAGATCGTATACAACCCTACCAGGGTATCTAGACTTGGGCCCTCTGGAAAATGACAGGTGGGACCAGAAGTAACAGGCTAGAGTGATGGTACCCAAAAACAAGGGGAGAAGCAGATGGTATTTGTTAGGGAAGCACAGGCATAAAGGGGAAGGGGGGACTGGGGAGAGCAAGTTTAAGGAGATGAGAAACTAGGCTGTCTCACAGAGGGAAGAACAGGACAGAGACAGGCAAGTCAGAAAGGACTTGGGAAGCACCACAGCTCTGCCTATCCCATGCTTAAATGGGACCTGAGGGTAACCTGGCTCTGGGCTGCAAAACTCCCTGGCACAGCAGCAGATGACCTGCTGAGCACATCACCTCACTCTAGCAACAACCACTATCCACTGTCAAACAGTGGGAAGCACAAGGCCCTTACCTCATGGGTTAGAAATCAGCCCAAAAGTCTGTGCTCTCTGGATTACTCAGGCCACTGCAGGCTCGTGTGACACAGCCTAATTTTTATTTATCTCTCCCCTTTCCCTTTGTACAGTTGTAAAATTACATTTAAACCTAGCTATGTTAATTTTTTAATACGAAGACTGCAAATTTCATAATTTCAAAATTAAGAGGTACCATAATGAAGACTACACATACAATCTTCCCCCAGATCCCACATACAACTGCACTAATTCAATTATCACAAACCACTGGTGCCCTGGAAATCAATGGCTTCAGGAAAAAATAAGGTTGTGTGACAAAAGCAACAGCTGTCTCAAACCCTGCCTTATCCAGTGGAGATCAGGAAGATTAGTGGAAGAGGCAATATAGGAAGAAAGAGAGACAACCACCTTGCTTGGGGAAGCTGGACATACTACCTGCAGGCAGGCATTACCTCCTTCTTGGCTCCACAGTCTTTTTAAGATGCTCAGCAGGTCTCTGAAAGCAGTTTTTTCTTCAGGCAACCCCTAATGAGGCAGACCCCTCTGCAAAGCCAAGGTATTTAGGGCTAATCTACAAGAGTGCCAACACTTAACAGCTGAGGCCAGTTGTTCTTGTGCTTCCAGCAGATGAACTGCTACGTCATGCCAGGTACTCTAGGACAAGTGGAAAATTAAATCATCCCCAAGTATCTCTTTGAGGCAACCAAAACTGAAGGCATTTCCATCACCTGAGGTTTATTTGCTCTTTGACTCCATTCCTCGGCCATGAAAATGAAGACAGTACCTGTACCTGACATGCTGCAAGAATAAGAACTTCCCCACCCGAGGAAGCCTCCCAAGAAGAAATACACAGCACTGTTCAGTTCAAGGTCTGGGTGGGGTGTAAAATAAATAGATGTGGAGACACATGCAGAAAGTAAATGTGGAGAAGAGAAAATGAATAATGCAGCAATTACCTATCCAGTGAAACAGGGATACTGTGAAAGGGAAAAAATGATGCAATTACAGAATTAAAGATTGTATCATAATGCAGATGCAAAGGGGAGTTCTGCAATGTTAGTCGTGGCACTTCATTGCTTTTGTCTGCCTGATTTTGTAACCCCGTTGTTCTCCTGATGTCACTATTTTGTAAGCAATTTAAATCCAACACGATTATGTGTTCATATGTTTCTATCTTTTCATCATTAATAACGTGTGGAAAAACTGGCAGCTTCTGCTCTCAACATGATTGATGCCTCCAGCAGAGGGCTGTGAACAACTCCTTTTCTTCCACCTTTATCCAAGGTAAAGAGCAGGGAGTACAGAGGGAAGCTTTGTATTTAAACTTCAATTCCATGCACAAACATTTGGGGATTTTGGGGTTGTTTCAGAGGAGGAAACCAAGACCAATCTCAATCCACTGCTCTGAAATTAACTGTCACAAATCATATTTTAAGAACAGAGGCACTGAACAGCAATGTGCTTTGCCCAGGGTAGAAGGAAAGCTCCCAGGGCCGTTGGCACTAGTAACAGACTTCTGCCCAAGCCACTGAATCCCTCCTACCTCCACATTAAAACTTGTTTAAGTGTAATTACTCCCGCTAACTTCAGGTCAGGATAAGAAGCCCATCATTTCCTGACTGTATTTGTTGGTGAATGCAGTCAATGAGCAACTTCAGGCTGAGTGTGATACACAATACAACTGCAAGCAAACAGTTTGTGTGTATTCATCCTAGATTCTAATTATTATATTGGGTCTTTTAAGTAAATTGCCCTGCATACCTTGGACTCCAGGCAAATTGCCAACACATTTCTCAGCGTTAGACCAGTCTGGGTCACCCTGCTTCATGAGGGAAAGCAGCTACAATAGCAACAACCTAACTTGTTTTATTTGCAGATGGTATTAGCTGGCAAGAGGCAGTGCGTCTGACAGCACACTCCCTATGTGTGCTTCACACTTTTTAAAAAGTCTTATTTGCCTTTGTATGTCTCCACTGGCAAACACACACTCAGCTTTTCCTTTAAGCAGTATTTTTACCTTGTCTAATTAACACAAGCTTTACATGCTCTTTTGTTCCTAACAAAGCAAGCTTCACGTCCATCTTGCCCCATCCTCAGAGAGAGGAGCCTGCAAAACCTGGAGCTATGAAGTCCCTGAGGCGCAGTCAGTCACAACCTGCAGTGTCCCAGGCACGCAGGGCACACTGGCCCTTTCCAGTGCATATCTTTGGGAAAAGCTCCACCACGGAAAAGTCCTTTGTGGTGATGAAAGCACTGCAATCCTTCCCTCTTGGCTTGGTTCAGTTTGAAACCTAACAGAGAAAGAACTGCACCATCAGTAAAAGTATACAATTAGCAAAAGACATTTAACAACAGGCAGAGATGGTACTGCAGCAGCATTTTACCCTACAGCTGCCTCCTTCAGGATGTCTGACATGGAAGCTTGGATGGCTGGCACCATCTGAGGGACCTGCACACACTGTCCTTTTCCAAGCCCAAGAGTCCATTCTTACCTACCACAGTCATCTACTATGCCAAGCTGCCAGTGGTCCGAGTTGGTGACCACGGAGAAAAAAGCAAGGGAAGCATGAGATGTTCTCCTTCACTAAGTAACACATCTCTAATAGTTGTAGAGACTTACACTCAGATGCCAGAGGTCCCCAGGTAAGGAGAGGTAAGAGCATCCCCTTTTGCCTGGCTGGCATAACTTGGTGCTCCACATCTTACATAACTCATGACGGGCCCAGCTTTACAGTTCCTCCCTTCATCTCACCTTGACAGATGCATCTGAATAGGAGTGGCAGTTTGAGATTTACCTTGGCACTCTGAGGTGTTGCCTATTTTGACATTAGAGTGACATGGGTGATGTCTGAAGAGCCATGCTCTATGCCCCAGGACAACAGGCATGTATCATCTGAAGACCAGCAGCAACAAAGAGGGTATCAGAACATGCACTGGCTGAGGAATAGCATGTGCATCCTTCAAATGCTCTTGACACCTCTGACACTCCTATTTCTAATGCTAATACTTGTCTTTTCCTTCAGCTCAGGTCTGGAAGAAATGCATCCACCACATCCAGCAGAGCTGTACTGTCTAGCACAGACACAGATTGGGTCAAGGTAAGTCAGCTTTTCCCAGTACAATGTTGTCCAGTTTTCCTAGGCAGACCACCTAGGACACCCATGCCAGACCACCAGCTATCTCTACTGGGATGCCCAGCAACACAGAAGCACGTCCCTGACATCTTACAGAGCCTGTATTCACTCATAGAAGCTCTTCTGGGAGAAACACTTGGCACTGAATGTTATCAGTGTCAAATTAGCCTTGAATTCAACAAGATGATGCCAGTGAACATCCAGATTATCGTGGTGCCAGTGCACATGTTCAAGTTTGTGCATAAGTCCCNGTCAAATTAGCCTTGAATTCAACAGGGTGGTGCCAGTGCACATGTGCAAGTTTGTGCATAAGTCCTGCCCAGGATCCACATTCCCATCTGCTCCGATGCTCACCTCCGTTCAGCCCAAGGTGTCCTGGAGGTCAAAGAAATCTGGCTCCAAGCTACGGTTGTCATCTCAGGTGGCTTTAGCTTGACAAACTAAAGGGTAACCACGCTGCAAGGAAGAGTAATAAACGGGACCTATCTGTGGGAGACCTGTGTCCTCTGCCCTCCTGTCCCTTCTGCCGCAGACACTGCAGCTCCCTCCAACATTACCTCACACCCACCCCTGTCCTGGAGACCAAGCACACCCTGCAAACTGGCCAGGACTACAGAGGTGCTGTACATTTGACCACCACACATGCAATGCCTAGCCAGGCAGCTGCTACCAGGCAGAACAGAGAATAGCTGTAAACAGTCTAGTTTTTGTCAGAGAGAGCACTGCTTTAAAGATTTCCCAGACAGCCACTAATCTTAACAAACTCAAGTGGGAAATTAGTGATCTTCCAGGCCATCAACCAAGCAATCTGGTTGAAACTGGCCAAACATGAGACAAAAGCACTCATTTCCTGGGGAAACTAAGATAAAATGAAATAAAATAAAAACAGATGAAAACTATGGTGTGTTTGATTAGTGGTGTTTCCATGTCCTGCTGTGGTCCAGAAAACAATACCTTGCTCAGTTGAGCCTGTGAGCTGCACATCA
Organism: Calyptomena viridis; assembly: GCA_013390005.1. Classification (NCBI taxonomy): domain Eukaryota; kingdom Metazoa; phylum Chordata; class Aves; order Passeriformes; family Eurylaimidae; genus Calyptomena; species Calyptomena viridis. The sequence continues at coordinate 318,255 of WEIV01004627.1, read as the reverse complement.
CTCACTGCAGTTCAGCTCTGTAACTGCCCAGCTGTTTTGCATCTGGAGGCAGAAGGGGCAAATTGCAAACTCATCTATATCTGGGGGTAACTCCGGAGGGGTAATTTCTGCAGCAGAAATACAGACAGGGCAGGCGGATTTGCATTTAAAAGGGGTGAAATGCCTTGTCGGGACTAAAGGACTATTACTCAGCTCTAAGTATGAACTAGGGCTCCTCTCTCCTTCACAAGCACTAGCCCTGGAAATGAACTCATCCCAGAGACTTCAGCACCCTACTCCTTCCAATCCCAGCGTCTCTCAGCCCATGCTTCTGGTGGTTGGCCACCAAGGGTGCCTTTGAGTAATGGGACAACTCAGCTGCAGTCGTATCAGCAAATGCTGAGTCCCTGCCAGCCCAGGACATAGGGAGATGCTGCACTGATGAGAGCTGGTTTCCTGTAACTCCTCTCAGTTCGACAGCTCATGCTACAGAGCTACGACAGTTCCAAGGGCTCTTTTGCTCCCTTCACAGAGCACAATTTAGCAGCAGAAAACAGCATTGACAAAGCAAGCAGGCAGCTCCGGACAGACTCAGAAACAGCTGTGGAATTTCTCTGGAAGAGTCGCTCTCTGTAAATGGGAGGAAAGCCCAGCCTCCCATCTCGCTTCCAGCCCACCCACCCACCGGATAGAGGCAAATTGTAAGAACAGGAGAGAATTTAAGGCATGCCAAGATCCCAGGCTCTGGAAACTAGTTTCCCACATGCTCCATAAAAAGAGAGCACTCACGCCCCAAAATCTACTGCTTTGAACTCAGACTGCACACCATTTACTCAGCTGAATAACCACACTCAAGTCAGTGAAATTACTTGCTTGAATATTTTGATGTACGGAAGGGTTGCAGAACTGGCTGACAAATAAATACAGGTATACAAAAGGCAGTGTAAGAACACTCTTCTTAAAAAGGCTGGAGCCTTAGGCCAGATCCTAAAGTCAACAGCCATGTGGTCAAAACCACAAACGACCAGGTCTTTGGTAGAGCCACATCAACTGATCAGGGTCCACCCTGTAGACCTGTGTCCTCTAGGCACCATCAACTGATAGGGGTCACAGTCTGGAAAATATTTCAATTGACTTAGGAAACTAAATTCTGCTCAGAAGGATGGCTTGAGCATTTAGGAGTATAAGCTTCATTAGCTTCCAGCAAGACTTCAGGTCCCAAGTGCAAACTAATCCTCCACCAAACTCCAGCAGAGAAGCACCACTGCTCCTACTCTGCCAGTATTGGTCCCAAGTATGGTCAGCTCTCCTGTAAAGAACCCAAACATGATATGGCATCTGTTCCCAACCCCATGCAAGTAAAAAAGATGTGCAGTTCACACCTTGGAAGGCTTATGAGAGGCAGCCTTGAGATTAAAACCTTCCCAGACAAGCTTGCTTGTGAGTATCCCTCTCTAATTTCACTGGGACAACTCACATGACTGAAGTTAAAACTGTGCTGAAGCCTCCGTCAGACTCTGGCTGACAGAGCTTCTAATTCAGTTCATCACGGGAAAAGGTGAGAACCCTGACCTGGAGCCAGGAACAGGTATAACCAAAACATATCCAGGGATTTTGGCACGGCTGAAGGCCCAAGTGCGTCACTTGGGGAAGGGTGACCAGTGCCCAGAAGCATCTACCTGCCTGTCCCATGGGCACTCTACTAAGCCACAGCGTATCTCCGGATGGTATGTTAATTCTGAGTTATTGGATTTGCACATATAATTTAAACACACTATATTAAGGCCAAAACAACACTTATCTTTCCGGCATTTCTGATCTGGATATTCCACAGCAGTGGCCAGTACTCCCAAGACTTCCCAACATACATATAAAGCTTCCATCAGGTGTGGCCCAACCAACTTTCCTCCCAACAGATAAGCAACAGAAAAAACGTAATTTTCATTTGTCTCCACGTACCTGGACAGCTGTCCAAACCCTGTGACAGACCTTCATAGCTTGGAACCAGAGGTTTGGGCTTTTTAACTATACTGCCAACAAAAGCATGTGCACAGTGGGAATTTTCCACAGAGCTCCATCCCGAACATCATGGGCACCCCAGTGCCACAGCCAGCAACAGCACAGGGCTGTCCCAGCTCTGCACACCTACTTTTATGTTTCACATTTCACAGAATTAATAAGCTGACATCCAGTCACACGCCATTACATAGCCAAGAATAGTGTTTTCAGAAGAAGGGTTTGTTTCCTAAATTACTATTATTATCATCCCATAGGTTCTACTAGCGCAGATTCGGTGGGCACTTCAAAAAAGCCTGTGACCCCATGCTGGGTACAGAAAAGATGAAAACAGGACTTTCATAGATATCAGAAGTTATAAGGTTTCAAATACTTTCCAACAGCCTCAATCAGACCCAAAATCTAAGCAAATCTGTACCAAAAGCTCTCTGAAACGTATTAGTAAATTAAAAAAAAACCCAAAACAACAAAAAAGACCAACAAAAGCAAACTATGGGCCATACCGGTGAGAAGGAGGAAGAGTTTTAGTGAGGAAACGAGAGGAATTACTATGTTTACAGTTCAATTAATAGGACCTTATCAAAAGCCTGTTTGCTCTTTTTTTTTTTTAAAGACACCTATTACACAAACACACTCTCCTAATTGCCTCCCCGGCTAGCAGCCTGGCGCACACATCCCAAGCGTATCCACATTTCAGGAGAGGCAGAGCAGCTCCCAGAGAAGTCCCTCCGCCGGACGGCGTGTCGGAACAAAGCGCTCGGGTGATGGGTGTCGGCAGGGTCCGTAAATCACATTTCTAGCAGCTCGACCTCAGCCGGGAGACAGCATCTAACGCCGTAAAGAACTCTGAACGCTGCCGCTCTGCAGAGGGAGCATCCTACCAGAGCAGGGGGCTTCACGCCTCTCCTCCTCGCCGTTAAAGAAATTACTAAAGCCATTTCTAAAAGCCGGCGAGATGTCTGGCACTTAATGACAGCACTCGAGTTACCGCATATCTTCTCCGCTAACTGCCGGCGTAAGGAAGGGAGCAGAAAATCAACCAAAACCAAAAAAAAACCCAATGCAAAACCACCACCAAACCTCCCGCAGAAACAAAGGACCCCACCAAACCCCGTCCCTAAGTTATGTGGATTTACTTGCTCGCGAAGCACAGGGATAACACTCCTCCGCTTGGAACAGCCCTAGTGCGATGCAGGCGCGACCCCGCCGGGTTTCGAAGTTACCTCCGTGCCCCGGCGCCCTCCCGGGACGCAGCGGGCAGCGGGCGGCCCCGAGCGCTGTTCGCCCGGTCACCTGCACCGCGCATCGCGCCGCGGCACC
>WEIV01004627.1:242297-314798 GCA_013390005.1 Calyptomena viridis | reverse complement strand
GGCCTCGCAGCAGCGAGGGCAGCGGCGGCCGCGGGTACGAGCCGGCCCCGCCAGCGGGGAGAGAGAACGTGCGGTGCTCGACGGGTCCCTCAGTGCTGGGGAAGGGCTCTGCAGTTTTAAGCTGCGGCTTATTCTGCCACCTGGCCCAGGGTGAGGGACGAGTCCACCTGAGCGCTTTCCCCGAGGGCTGGCAGAGCTGCGCCTGTTGCCGCACACGCACCAAAGCTGCCCCTCTTCAAGACCCCTGCAAAGCAGGTTCTCGGGCTTAAGTTTCTGATGCCTTGAGGACCACCAATCTCAGCTGGAGGCTTAGAGCTGTATTAGTGGTGCACATTAAATAGGTACATGTGGCGTGTTATCTTCCCACAGCAGAACCCGCGCTGGGCTAAGGAATAAGGCCTCCTTTTTATCCATTGCACTAAAGCATATGCCTACTACAGAGCACAGGTCCACGGATTCGTTTCTGTGCTGCCTACAGAGAAAACAATCTTATTTCCATCAGCAGTAAAAGAAAAAAAAATGTATGTGTACCTCCTAGTGTCTCACATGGGATCAGTAATGGCGAGAGTTACAAATGGCAAGAGTAGGCAAGAGTCTTTCAGTGCTCATTGACTCATCTTTTTGCAGGGCCAGTGTGGTTTGGTTAGAACAGCCCTCTCCTCCCCAGTTTCTGGAGCTCCAAACTGAAAGCAATGCCTATGGATGAGTAAGTCCTCTATGATCAGCTAAATACATCATTTTCACAAAAGTCTACTTGGTTTCCTTCCCTTCTTTTCACCCCTCTTCACTGCAGTGGAGCTATGTGCAGAGCAAGGTTTCCAGCAAGCCAGGCTTACCACTGGGGAGAGTCTATAATGCATTCCACTAGTACAATTCCAGGTTCCACCATAAATATTTAAAACTCAATTACCATTCTCAGAGTGAACGTTTGAAGCAGATTGTTGCATCCCACAGTTCAAAACTTCCTAATGAAATAAGTGAGATAACACAGAAGTCAAATAGGCCAAACTTTATAGCCACCAGTTTGAGACTGATTGCTTCCTCATATCTGTCTCCGAAGTATTAGTCACTACCATCCCTGACCTCTCACAATTTGTTTTATACCACAGACATCATTTTAACACATGCAGCTGACTTTCACTTCTCTGCTGATCAGCCAGGATTGTGTGAAAGATTTCACTGCTCTCCCCTTCCCCTCCACCACCCAGCTGGGCAAGCTGAAGAACAAACACCCAAATTGCTTCTCTTGAGGTGTCCCTTAGCTAGCAGGGGGACAGGGGCCTCCTGCCATCCTTCCCTCTGCTCTCAGGGATGGGCCATGACCCACAGCTCCTGCTGTGACTTACACCTTTCCACCCCGGCCACTCAAGGTTCTAAGGATTTTGTTCAGAAAAAGCTTTGAGATCCTGGGGAGAGGGGCTGCGTGACTGTCTTTACAGTTTAAGAAGCTCCTTGTCCCCAGTTCTCATCAGGGTTTTGTGTAACATTCTGCTTTTGAAGACACGCCAAGTTTGGGAGGCACAATTACTGTTTCTGTGCATCAAGTCCCTACCCCTTCCCTAGATCAGTTCCCCCTTTCTTCCTTAGGAAACAAGTGGTAGCTGATGCCTACAACCAGTGCTATGGTACCAGATCTCCATGATCACCAGAGAGGAAAATTGAACCAAATGTCCCTCCAAGTATGCACCAGGGAATGCTGCTGCAAATTATGTCCACCAGACAGGCCGGGGGACTACACAGATGTAGGGAAAGATCACCCTCTCACTGAGATGGATCCTGCAAGGCAGCATTGAAGAGCATTAGCATGATGGTTCTTAATTACATTGCTGCTGTTGCTGCTGTGGTTGTATCATGATAGCAGAGTTTAGCCAGCTCAGCAGAGACCAAGACATCCCCCTGCACTCCCATCTGGGTTAAGCAGACAGCAAAGAATCAAGTATTTTGGATCCTGCATCCAAATATAAGGTCCTAATCTGGAGGGGCTAGCTTGCATTTTAGCATCTGACTCCCTCTACTGAATGGATTAAAGTTAACATATGCACACAGCTTCCTGGCAGAAGTGCTACCAGAGAGATGCAGCAGACAAGGGGAACTGGAAAATAAGAGTAATTACTCCCAAGAGGATCTATGGATTGCCACCATCATCCCTCAGGCTGCACCTGTTATGAGAGAAGAGTCTGTAAGTCTCTGGGGAAGAAATCTTGAAGAGTTCCCAGCAATAGGCTTAGGGAAAAAAAAAAAAAAAAGAAAGATAAATAGATTTCAGCTTCAGATTGCTCCACATGGTTTATTTCAATAAAACTTTTCACCAGGACATGGATGTGCAAAAAACAGCAAATACTTTGGCACTGCCCTTTTCAGTTTCTACCTGATAAAATGGCTCAAAAGGGCTCATCCAGTGCCAGAGGTGTGGAAGGACAGAGGGAAGGACAGCCCTGCAGCCTGCCATGCAAAGGCAGCTGTGCTCTTCTGCCCTTTGCTTTTCTCTCACAAGTCTGGTTGGATCAGGAGAACATTTTTTTTCCCATCTGGATATTTCTAACAACTTTTATAAGCGTATTATATGTAGCAGTCAATGAGAGCACATTGCTGTCAGACACATTCACTCAAGCACTGCTAATATTGGGGAGGTGGGAACCCCCATCATTCACAGGAATAATACAAGCAATCCCTACAAGTGCTGTGGTAGCACTGGGATACCATAACAAAGGTAACTAACTCATGGTTTCTCCATTATAATCACCCAAGGGTCCTCTACTACACAATATATATATATAAGACCTCAGCATCAAACTTTCAATTCCAGCAGCAAGTCACCAAATAATCATAAAATTGAATAGGAGGTTGTGAGCATTTTTAAAATAATCAGCACATGGGGGATCCATTCCTTTTCATTTCTGAGCCAGCTTTAAGTCTGGAGACTTAAACAATATTCCCAAGGTTTATTCTGTTACTAAGAGGTCTGAGTACTCTTTTTAGCCCAGTTTCCTAGAGAAACAAAGTTTATAACATGTCTGTGTATCTTCTTGTCTTCCTGTTTTCTTTCAGCTGCTTTTTAAACTCTTGGCCAAGCTGGCAGAGGAGGAGTAATCAGAGACAGTAATGTCCCTAATTTTTTTTCTTTTTTAAATCACTAATGGGGCAGAGGAAGAAACTTCTTTGAACCCTTTCCAAGCAAGAGACAGGGAGAGCTTAGCAGTTTTCCATTCAGTCCAGCAGTTAGTGAGCACAGATGCATGAGATGGCAGTACCTAACTGAAGTTCATAATCTCCTCTGCTCACATAACATCTTTCAGTGCAAAAAAAATGAAGATCTCTATAGTCTCAGACCTCTGGGACTAAGGGGGAAAAATTACATTAACCATTAAAATTGTTACTGAATCAGAGCCTGTCAAACCTCACATCTTGCACAAAACTTTTGCAGAAGACTGTTGCCTAAAACTGTGAGATAAAAGTACAGCCCACAGCAACTAAAAAAGCATCTATTGGTGGAAAGAGCTTCAAGCCCCACTGATCACAGCTAATTGTCACTTCTCATATTGATACCCTGTGATAAAATTACGATTAACATTTTGGTTCATTGAAATCTGACAGGCTCGTACACATTCCCTTGTTCTCTTCTATAAAACTCTGTTTTATTGCATGCTTTAAAAGATTCAGCAGAGTGAGTATTTTTACAGGTCACTAAGCAGAAAATGGACATGTAAAAAGGATGCATATTTATGGTAACTCCATTTCATAAATTACTTCAAAACCCTAGTCTCCCTTGCTCTCAAAAAAAAAAAAAAAACAAACCCCCACAAAACACAAAAATAAGAACAAACAAAAAAACCCCAACCAAACAAATAACCCACCCTTCTAGTTAGGAGGACAGCCTTCACCACTGTGCTAACATTAAAGGCTTCAGGCAGGGGAAGATGGTCAATGTGCTCACCATAGGAGACCAACAAATTCTCTATTGACCTGTATGCCATTCAGACCATGTTTTGTCCTTGGGTTGGGTACAGAAATTTGACCAATAATTTTCTCCTGATAACAATAGTTTTAATTGCTTATCTGTTAACTATAACCTTAAAATTTAACCATAGAACCATGGCTTGGGTTGGAAGGGATCTTAAAGATCATGTAGTTCCAACCCCACTGCTGTGGGCAAGTAGACCAGATTCCACTAGACCACTTCCACTAGACCAGATTTCTCAAAGCTCCATCCAAGTTAGGTCACCCTGAAGCCTTCTCTCTTCCAATTCTCTTAGCCTGCATTGACATCTCTAAGTACAAAATGTAGGGAAGTTGCTCCTTCAGTGTCAGCTGACTGCCTTTACACCCAAATGAGAGATGTCCCTAGAGAGCAGAAATCCATACTCGGAGTCACTTTCTGCCTGGGCTAATCTCCTTCCTCAGATAAAACAGGGGGAAAAGCTTCCTGTATTGAAGTTTGTGCCCACAGATAGGCAGTGCAAACAGCTCTGAAGCTCCTAATTCCGGAGAGCACCTGGGTCTGCTGACACATCCCTTTGCTTCCCTCAAAAATGTGGCCCAGACTAGTCTCAGTGAGACACCTTGGAGGAGCCCCCAACTCTGTATCCCACCTACCATGGTCCCACCTACCGCGCTGCATCTCTACAGCCCCGGGGCAGCCTGTGGGGATGTGCCTGGGATGTGCCAACCTCTCACCTCGGGCACTGGCCCATCTTGGCACAGGTGGGAGGGGACCTGTGGAGATCCTCCTGTCCAACCCCATGCTCAAAACAGGGTTGGCCAAAGCTGGCCACCCAGAGCTGTCTCCTGCTGGGTTTTGAAGCTTTACTGCCAGTGCAGAGAGCACCAGGGGTGCTCCCACAGTGGTTACTCTGTGTACAGTCCTGGATATTGTCTCTGCTGCTGCAGCTGTCACGAAATGAAAGAGAGGGGGAGAAAGTGTTTATAAGCTCTGGCAATTATTTCCAGAGCTGCACTTTTATCTCCCCTTATCCCATCACAAGGCAATATTTGGAAAAATACACTGATATGAATCAAATCTTTGTTTTAAATGTACCAAGTCATGCCTGTATCTTCTCAAAAATTAATAGTTTGCTGTATATTAAACAAAAGAGAAAACATCTATGTGAAAAACATTCTCACATCACTGAATTTCAATTACCAAAACCTGATTATTTAAGAAACCCAAACTCTTTTGTTATCCAAAGCAACACTGAATTTGTTGCTCAGCATTAACTATATTGAAAGTCCATTAGTTAGACAGCCCCTCAGTCATCCATGTTAATTCATTCTCCTCTGAACTAGACAAGGTTTAAGAGAATTACAGTCTTCATATACAAACAGCACCACAAATAAATGACATGGAGATATTTCATCATTATGTACTAAGTGCAGCACTGTTCAGGACTTGCATACTAGAGCATCATGATAGCCCTTTGGCACCAGCTCACTACAGAGTAACTACAGGTAGCCCTATCATTGACAGGAAGCTCCATTAAAGAGAGAAAAATTGAGAGAAAATTGAGGTTGCAAATGTAAGCATTCAAAATTAGAAAACACCCAAATTAAGGCTGACTGTGCAAGTCCCTCCTGACGTAATCACACAGCTCAATTATATGAGTGCATGTGCTTTTCAGAGCATTCTGGGCTCCCCTTGAGTTGCACAGGATCTCAGCAGCACAACCTCATCACCTTGCTCACCACTGCCAACCTCCCCTGTCACCTCCCCCTCCAAGTTCCAGGTCCCAGGCTCCCTGTTCCCTCATCCCTGGTCTCCAGCTGACAGGTCACTTTCAACTCTTCAGCACAATCTCCACAGCTTTCCTTGCCCAGCTGTTGCCCACATTTAATCCCAGCAGTTTCCAGCCTAAATTTCCCACCCCAAGTCCCAGACCAGGTGTCTTAAAGTAAGGCCCAAGTATCCATCTTCTCCACTCCAGGTCCCCAGTTCCAGTCTTTCTCTCTGTTTTAGTTCACCTGTTTATGCCAACTACCTTCCACCTCATTGCCTGGGGTCAGGAGGTCAATGACACAGAGCACAGGTCTCCATGAATGTGCCAGGAGGCACCAAAAAGAGCATTGATAGAAACCTCTGGCTCAGTCCCTGCAGCCATAGACCAGAGCATGGTCTCCACACACTGAAACATCAAAGAGACTGGCAGCCAATCTTAGAAGCCTCTTCCAGATGTGTGTAAATTCTGATTTTCCAAGGATTTATAACTTAGCTGGTATTTTTCACATAAGCCAGAGTTGAGTTGCAGCACTTTTCTTGGTTATTGCACTTTGGAAGGGGAACTACGATCAGGCAGTGGTAACATTATATGGAAAATATATTTTTGTGCATGCAATGGCATTATATCTTTAACAAGAAGCTGTTGTGGGAAAAAATTGCTTAGAAAGAGCTGAACAGCCAGTGACATCCCTCCAGAACCAGCTGGCACAGAAAATGTTAACCAAAAGCTTAAGATTTCAACAAGTTACAGAATATAAAAAAAAAAAAAAGGGGCGACTCACCTCTGACATTAATTAAAGCAAACTGGATAGGAGAAAGGTTATTTTCTGTAGCCTAGCAGAAGTACCACATATATTACCCTTAGGATAGTAAGAGTCCACAGTTCACATTACAGACCTTGAGAAGATGAAAGTGCACTGTGTAAACACTTTAAATATAGTTCATTGAGACCATTGGCACTATAAGTACCAAACTTGAACATGAGGTTCAAGTTGCTTTACACCCTGTGATTGGTGTTATAAACTCTCTGGTTACCACAGGCAGAACACCCGGCCTGTGTCCAAAAACAAAAGTCCAGTGATCACCAAGACAGATCCTGTCATCATGCACTTTAGCAAAGAAAATAATAAAGTGAGGTGTGTAAGTCTCTGTGTTCATGCAGACTTTTTTGCTTGACTTGTTCACACTAAACCTTTGCAAACCACTGGCTAATCTTGCCAGCTCTTACCTGCAGAAGCACTGAACTATATACTCAGCTGAGTAACTTTATTCACATACTGTTAATAGGATAAGGACCAAGGGCTGGAATTTCGGTGTCAAATCTAAAGAACACATGGAAAAACAAGCCTACTGGGATATTTATGTGCTGAGTGCTAGCATGGCAGTGACTGCATTTCATCCTGACACTTCCTGAAAATTACGTCATTTATAATTAACACTACAGCTGCAGTTTCCCCAACACTCACAGTGCATTGAGTAACAAAGCTCTTTAGGAAATCCCAGAGATTTCCTGGGATGTACAGTATGGCTAGTTAAGTACATGTATATATGAAGTAAATATGGGGGTTTTATTTGGGATTCTGAAAATGAGAGGATGGCATTGCTGGTATCCAGGAAGGACGTCAAAAACAGTGCTGTCCCTGCCAGAGGTGCCTGGTGAGACTGCTCTGGTTGAGGCTATCCTTGTACAGCCTTTCTTTCAGGGCCTCATCCTGCAGTCCTTCCACCCCTGGAAGAAGCTTGGGGGATTTCAGTGGTATCTAATTTGAAACTTATTCATGTAGGCAAATGTCTTCAGGACAGACCTGCCAAGGCAGGGACATTCAAACCTGTGTCACCATGTCCAGAGTCTGACAGACTACAATTGCTGCTGTATGTCCTTATGGGCTTCTTGACTCCTGCCCTGCTGGATCCAAGATGAGTCTCAGAGCATTCAGATCTCACCAGCTACAAAGCCATTGTGGCTGCAGCAGTGCAGGTGCCCTCTCTAGTAGGGGTCCTACTGCTGTGGCCCCCATCAACATGGCAAAGCCACATCAATTCTACCACAGCAGTGGGAGAGCTTTAAAACACTCTGTCTTTTCCCAGCCTCACTCAGTATGTGTTTTTCCAAACAACCTGCTTATGGTGTAAGAGAATAAGCTTATTATTAAGTTCACAGATCCACCTCACTAACACTCAGGTCTCCTAGAGCTCCAGTCAAGTGTGTTCATGTTTTCTAGCACAGCACCACTTATATCTCATTTAAGATTGCTGCTAAAAAATAAGCGTAGAGGTTCCATTCATACCTGTGGGCTGTAAGGCTTGCCTAGACCCATATGTAAAATGTGAGTCCTGTGACATGTCAGCTCTTACACATGCCTCTGATTTAAAAAGAGTTGTTTAGAACCCCATTTTCACATCTTCCTTAAAGGATCACAGACCTCCTTAGAGATGTGGCTGAAGGGCAAAAACCTGCCTAAGTCTCATTTCTGAAGTCAAATGGGACTTAAACTCTTAAATCACTAGCAAGCTTTTGAAAAATTTACTGTGTCACTGTTTGGATTGATAAAAATCACCTGTGAGAAAGGCTTTTCTTTTAAACACTTTGTTAGGGTTGGAAAAGACCTCCCCTTACTCAGGGGAAGAATTAAAAGGATTAAAGGCTGTTTCTCAACTTCACAACTTTCCCACTGATTAAATCACTCAGTAAATCAGATCCCCTGAGGAGACCAGTGGGTAGGGGTGGGTGTGAGTCTCAGGGGTGTGAGCCTTGCAGGGCCTCACCAAACCCCACTAAAGTGAGTGGTGGAGTTTCCACTGACTACAACAGGATTTGGAGGGGCCCATAAAGAAGTTGTTCTCCCTCTGTTGTCTGACATCCCCACCCACCTGTCTTCAAGGAATGAGCATAGCACATGCAAGGAGAGACATGGAGGAGGGAGTAGATTACATCTCTCCTTCTTGCAAGGAAAGTTAGACTTATTCTCACTTATTTCATACCAATATTTCAGTATTAATAATGGACCAAACTGCAAAAGGAACTCATGGGAGCCTACAAAGCTGCCAGGTTTCCACCAGGGAGGCTTCAGGGGAAGCTGCCCAAGGCAGAAGGGGGCTTTGGAGAGTGCTTTGTTTAAAGTTGAAGCGTTCAAAACTATTTTGCACATTCATCACCCTCAAAGAGAAGTATTTGGCTGCTCTCCACAGAGGGAGGGGAATATGCAGCAATGGGACCCTGAGTAGCTGCCAACAAAAAATAGTCCAGAAGGAACATGAATAAATAAAATACATTTTGCTAGTCCTAATATTACACAGCTTTCTTCATGCTCTTCCTCTAACAGTTAAATTCCCTTCCAATCATTTCTGGTTTTAGTTTTTCCCATGGGTTGCTCTCTTCCTGTCTCTCTTCCTTTAAATGCTATGCTGCTGTTTTTACCTCATCTACAAGTCTGTCCCTTCCATTGCTTAATTTTCTACTAATTTTTCTCTTTCAGTCATCTTTTAAAATCTTCCTGACATAGCTCTACAATACTTTGCAGACCTCTAAGCCTCTTTTACCTTATTCTTTTTTCCACTAATATTTCCTTTCATCATCATCTTCCCAACTTTTAACACAGAAAAGCCTTTGACTCCAAAGCATTTGTTATGCTCAAATGTTAGATATAACTACCCTCTTCTGGAAGTCCCTCCCCAGCTGCTTGTCACTAACTCAAGAGCAGGAACCCAGCTAAGGGGACATGGATCAATGTAGGGAAAGGTCTTCTGTGCAAGAAGTAACAGCAACATACCTTCATGTTTAGATCACATGTGCCCAAACTTTCTACTGAATAAGGATATTACTGAATAAGTTATAACTATTGCAGTCAGCATATGCTAGGCAATTCATTGCTAAAGAACTATGAGTTTGGCTAATATCTGCAGACTCTGGCTCTTTTAATTCTGTGATGCTGATGCCTAAAGGAAAATGTGGCAAATGAGCATGAAGAAAATATTTTTGTAGTCAAGTTTTCCAAAGCAGTATTCACCTATGTGTGACAGAGCTCAATTACAGCTTAAAGTCAGAAGGGTTTTGCTTTCTCTGAATGGGTTTTTACACCAATGTACACTGCTAGTGACAGATGAGAAAAGACAGATTTTCTACTCCACTACAGCAGGAGTGGAAAAATCCAGAGGTCTGCAGGCTCTGAACTCAGGATCAGCATCTTTTAGGCAAATGCCTAAGCAGAATCATGAGAGAAAAACCAGCTTCACCAAATCCTTCCTTTGCTTGTTACCTTTCCTACTCATCATAGCTTTCTTAAGCAAATTGGGCTATTCTCCATGGGAGACTCAATGGCCCAGGTAGATTCAATCTTGTACACTGGCTTTATCAAAGTCAGATCAGGCAGAATAGTTCTCAATATAAGGCTTTTATAATTTTCACCTCATGCCCCATAATTCTTTCCCTGCTGCTATGAAATATATTCTTTGGCCTGAACTCTTGTAACCACCTTTCTCATCCTTGATGTGTTACAATTATGACATGTTATATATTGACAGCATCCTGCTCCATCCAGATCCAGCCACAGCCAGCTTGCTCTGTCCTTCAATTTATGAGGAAAACTTTTCTGATGTGATAGTGGCTCCAGGAGACTGCCAGGTGACTTTGGAGGAAGTGCTCAAATGGACAAGGAGGACCAAACTACAAATCTAAGGTGAGGAAGGAGCCCACCTCAGGGTCTCTTGCTCCTGCTGCTCTCAATGCAGCCAATCCTTGACTCACATTGAATTATTTTTGAGCTCTGAAAAGAGCTGCAGTTGCAGGTTGCTGCTTGCCAGAGCCTAATGCCAGAGTCCTACCTGTCCAGACACCTCATATAACAAAATGGTGCTGATGGCAGCATGACAAACCTCTCTTTGGAGCTGATGCTATGTAGTCATGCCTGCAGCTGAAGCACCATCACAGCCTCACGGGTGGGTTCTTGTGGATGTCATGTTTTAAGGCATGGGGGCGGGGGGGAGCAATGGAGTTGCCACAGCATGAAAACTGAAATTTAAGTGGCTATTTAAAGAGCAAGGTTACTCTGACTGCCTGTGAGATGTGATCTTTTTCTGCTTCGTGCACCACCTCATTTCATTCAGCCACCTGTAAGCTTAGGCAAGAAAAGTGTGCCTTGGCACAAGGCTCTGCATATGGACTCACCGGTATTTTCTACAGATCTCTCACAGGTTGCTAATCACTTCTGGGATGCAGGGGTTCGGGTTTTTTTGTTGAGCAGTATCAGAGGGAGAGTCTCAGTTTATGGCCCTGGTGATAAGAGCCATGGCTGCTAGTTGTCCACAGAGGTTTCTGTATGCTTATCAAAATCGATAAACAGCGGCAGTCACCCCCTAGTGATGCACCGTCGCCTGCAGCGATTGCTGTGGATGTGGAAGCTGACAAATCTCTGTTTATCTGCTGATGGCTTAACTAAGCTTATCCCGAGTGTGCCTCTTTCAGGAAACATCCAGCAGTGTAGTCACACTAGCCAGAGAGTTAATTGCTTCGAAACCTTAATCTTTCATGTTGCAATACTGTAGCAGCTGCAGATGATTTTGTTTAAAAACCCCACAACCCCAAACCTCTTTCATCTGCTCTCATCACCATTGTCTTTTCCAGATAATGTCCCAGCAGTCTGGCCAGGTTTCCCCGTGACCACAAAGAAGGGATGTTTCACTCACTAACCAGTTCTCATCTCTCCTGGCCTCTTCCCTCAGGGCACCATGTGATAGCCCAGGATGTGGTCGGGATGTTCCCTCCAGGAGCTGATAGCAATCACAGTCTTTGCTTCCTCATCCTCTCCCTCTTCTGTGAGTCATCAGGATTCCTTCCCGATCCTCTCTCTCGGGTGTCATTTGACTCTAATCATGTTCCTTGTCTTTCCGCTTCCAACTCTTAATGGCCGAGGTCTTTGTCCCTTGTTCTAGCTTGTTCTTAGTTTAAGGAGCTGCATGCGGATGCCCTGTGATAGTAACAACCTGCTGGGCTGAGGATTTTCTGTGTCTTTAGAAGAGCAATGCAGCAAAGACAAAATCTCCCATTGTCACACTTTGCTTTGTCCCATTCCTCACCTTCCCTCCACCTACCAGCTCCTGGACAACTGCAGCTGGTCGTAGACCAGAATGGGTGGTTTTCTGCGAAACTGAACCAAAGCTCACCTCCCTTGGAGGTTGACCATCATAACAGAAATGTCACCAGAATAGAAAAATCTGGATGGAAGGAAAAAAAAATACGAGCATTGTATTCCACACAGAAACGAAGTGCAGAGTAAGCAATTGCTGCCCTATAAAGCGTGTTTAAACGCCCGTGTTTTTGAGGGAACAGTTTGGTACCAGCATTGGCTTGCACAGTAGAACTGCATGCCAATGCACATTCATCACTCTAATTTTATACAGCTGCATTATTTTCACAGTTTATGGGAGCATCATCTCATTTATGAAGTACACACTGCAGTTACACATATGGCTGTAGTATTTTCAGCACTACAAGTTCAATTAGTGGTTTCACTGAGCTAACACTGTCAAAACAACAGCAGGAGTACACCCTGTATTGCAGCTATCCAAAATCTATATATGTTTATGCAATAAATACATAGCAGTCTGTGTGCTTGAAATTGGGTCACCGGTTCTAAAATATTACCAGGTATGTCAGATGAAATTCCCCGTCACTGACTCCATTTCAATGACTGTGACTCCTGCTCTTCATTTACCTGGAATAATTATGGCATGATCATGGATCACAGAAACACTGCTTCTTCCCTGCCCAGAGATGTCATGAAACATAACCCTGATCTGACCGACTGGATCTTTTATTCACAGACCAAGCCTTTAAACACAAATTCCTGCTCAGCCAATTGTCCAAGTGGTGCAGTGCCAGAAACTGGCCTTTTGAGACATCTCTGTCCATAATGCTTTTTTTGAGTCATTTTCCAGCACTGTAAATGACTCTTCCCATTAAGGATTGGTTTCCTAGGGAAAGATGAGCGCTGTTAAGTGGGCAGGATGGGGGAAGGAGAAAAATTATACAAATTTCATGGGCCATTGTGCTTGCTGAAAAGCGTGCCAGTTTGCATGTCACTGATTTATTCCTAGTGCATTAGTCATTAGGGAGGGTAAAACCACAGTGATAAGGAGAGGTGCTATCTAGTGCTGAGAGAACAGATTGCGAACTCTGCTTTAGTCAACTTCAGTGCTGACTTTCACCAGCATTTGCATGCTAGCAAATTTAGCAAACAAGTGGCTGCTGTT
This sequence comes from Calyptomena viridis, assembly GCA_013390005.1. Classification (NCBI taxonomy): domain Eukaryota; kingdom Metazoa; phylum Chordata; class Aves; order Passeriformes; family Eurylaimidae; genus Calyptomena; species Calyptomena viridis. The sequence goes on along the minus strand of WEIV01004627.1, from coordinate 301,840 downwards.
CAAAGTTATGAGAAAGAGCAGTGGTCCTTGGTTCCTCCCGAGCACCCACAGCACTTCTAAAATGCCGACCTTTCATGCAGGTGTCAAAGCAGTAAGAAGCTCTGAAAATCAACTTTTCAGTGCTCCAGTTTCACATTTTGCAAACCAGAGAGAATAAAAGCTACCTCCTACTGCCTTCAAAAGCTTTTTTGTAGTCTTCTAAGCTTTCTTCAAGCCCTGTATGGAAGGTATCTATGGGGCCTGAAGTGCAATGAGGTTTCCTTCAGCTCCCGTGGCTGGTTCTGGGACCATGAGAAGATGAAGTGGCCTCAAGGCTCCAAATCTAAATTAACAGATCTTTCTAGCAGTCTTGTCTTCCTCCTTGCTCGACAAAATAATGGGTCTATCCTTATCATTTTCCCCTTACTCTTCACCAAATATAAATGTGGCAAAATACTAAGAGCAGGAAGTGAAGACCTGTTTGGGGACTTGGCAGCCTCTGAACACGTTTCCCTTCACATCCTGATAGAGCCTGGCACAATGTCAGCTTCTGACATACAGGGGAAAGTATACCTTTTTTTGCTCTACTTTTTTGGCAGTTGTTGTTAATTTGTCTTGCTTCCCCTGCCCCCCTCACCCTCTGCAGTAATGTTGACAAACATATTGCTCACAGTGCTCAGGTTGTAGCATTTCAGCCACCCCATTCAGGTAATTTATGTTTCAATATTTAAAGGCAGTACCGCACCACTTAAGCAATGGGATGAGCAGGAATTTGTATTCAAAGCCTTCCAGGACACACTATCCCCTTTTCTTACCTTAAGGTGGAAATTTCCAGCAGAGGGACAAACTCCTTTCACTTTCCCTATATTCCTCTAGCCATGTGATCCTTGTGTGGGAGTGGCATTTCACTCTTTTGGTACTGATTTTATCTTCCCTTTGCTTGTCTCCTCCAGCCCTTCATGGCATTTTCACCAGGCTTTCTTTCCACCGTGTTTTAACATTCGTGCTAGTTCATTGAGAGCAATTGCCTCGTGCCAATTGTATCTTTTTCTAATTAAAATGTTTTGGCCTGAAACAGAGTAGGAACACTGCCCAACACAGACAAGGCACCTGAGAATTCATGTCCCCGGTTTCATAGTACAAAGGTATTATACCCCTGCACTACACCATGCTATGTGGTTTTCTAGATTTAATAGGTGTATTTCCTTCCTCTTCTGCTTATTGACTCATTTCCTTAAATCTGATTTGAGCTTGTTACTGAGTTTTAGCCTCAGTAGTGTCTATAACACCCATCGATCCAGCAGGAAAAGAGGTGGCAGCAAAAGAGGAAAGATTTTCATTACTTTCACAAGAGAGTACAAAGAATTATTTTCTCATGAGGGACAAGGAGGAACAACATGGGACAGGACAATCATGGAACAGTTGGTATGTTTCTTCCAGCGGGAACCTCACCTGTCACTCCATGGTCCAAGCATGTCTTATAAACCCCATAGAAATATTAACCTGGATTCATAGAGTTTTCATCAATTCTTTCTTGTAGTTGAGCACGTTTAAAGATCCCTTACAAAAGAAGAACAGAAGCTGAGAGTGCTTTTTTCAGGAGTTAAAGAAATTAGAGAACTACTTTTCTCCTCTACCTTAGCAAACATTTCAGAGGGTTTCTGGTATTCGTGCTGTCTGGATCCCACTGGCCATTGTGCTTAATTTAAGTTCCTCTTTTTTTTTTTTTAAAGATTGGAATATACATTTATGGTTTTAATTCACCAGAGCACAGATTTCAAAGGCAATTGTGATCTGGCTTTTCCATGCTCAGACAGATATTTGCTCTAAGAGAAGCCTTTGAGTGTAAATACCAAGGATACTACAAATGTTCTTGATTCAAAACTGCTTTAAAGCCAGCAGCTGCCTGGCTCCCTCATATCTGGTCCACAATTAAAGACATTTTTTTGTTGAATGCTTGCCCCTGGCTCCCTTTTAGCAAGTTAAGAGACATGTGTGCAACAAAAAAACATTGTTATAGGAGTGGCTGGCTATTCAGTGTTAGCTGGGCCTTGCCCAAGCTTCCAATGACTTGAGCACAATTTACTATCTGCAAGCACACCCATTTAGATATCTAACAACTTGATCTGCAAGAAGGCGTCATTGCTCTAATTTTGTGCAGGCACTTCAACACACATTTAATAATAAACTGCAGGCACACTACTTGATACTCAGATTTAATTGCACCTGAACTGTCAAAATGCAGCCTTTGATCATGGGTGAGTTTCAAGCTCTTGCTTGCAACTAAGGAAGATGTTACAGGAAGCATCAGGCTGCATTTGGAGTGGGAGTAAAGAACGTCAAAGAATCCAGGTGCTTTAGCAGCATAAAACATCTGGGCTCCACCTTCCAACTTCAATAAACTGTGGATCTGTACTGCCATTAAATAATGCTGGTTCAGTCTAACCTACTCTCAGATACAGCTTATTCTTTGATACCATTTCATTCAGTATCATACTCACCCAAATGCTGGTCAGATGAAGCCCCTCCCTGAGATGCAATTTATTAGAAGCATTTCACTATTCAAATGTCAATTTAGCATAGAACAACCTTTTCCTCTCTCTGTCTCTTGAGCCTTTCACTACAATCAAAATACCTCAGGAGCAGAGGTGGGGCCTGATTGTGTGCTACTGATGGGTCCCTACAGAGTGATCCAGCTGGCTGGGGCAGGAGGCTTTTTCCTCTCACCCTGCCTAACCCTATGCCCCCAAAAACAGAGAGAGGATAGCCTCAAAAGTCAAGCCTCCTCACCCTGCTGACAGAAAGTCTCCCATTTTTTTAATCTCCCTGGCCATCACACCTGCCTATGTGAGCCTCAATTCATACCCTTACCAGATGATTAGTACAGCAGCCAGCCCAGGTGACCCCAGCCTCACAGGGCTTCTCTGGGGCTTGTTTCTGCACACTGGTGCTGGTTGATGCACAGAGTTTGAGTTACACACAGGTGCCTCCCAGTCACTTTTGCACTGCCTGCCCCAAGGTGATGCCTGCTGTACCACAGAACCTGAGGAGATACCTCTGTCTGAAAATCACCCAGCTGACCCACACCAAAGCCTCCCAGCTTCAGCAACAGCAGTACTGAGTCCTCAGTAGCCAACTTAAAAAAGAAGCAGCAACAAAATAAAATAAGCATGGGGCTCCTGTGCTAACTGAGGCCAGAGAGCTGGCTGGAGGAGCATCCTCAAGGAGGTTCCTCAGTGAGCTCTGCATAGACAGGGCAGTCACAGTACTTTACGCCTACAGTGAGATCTTCCTCTGGGTTTCCCTGGCTCAGCTTCAATTCACTTTAATAATGGCTGGGCTGGTATAAATGAAAAGAGAATTTGGCCTTGGCTGTCAATTGCAATTTTCCATCTACAATATATTTTAAGGACACGAAGTAATGGGCTCACACTAAGGCCTGTGAAGGAAGTGAGATGTTATGTTATCTCTTTAGGGGAGCCAGAGGCCAAACGAATTGCCCAAGGCCGAAGACTGCCAAGGCCTGACTGAATAGGAGTCCTCTGCTCCTAGAGCTGTGTCCCAGCTCATTCTCATAATGTCTTTAACCACAAATCCTCACGAAGAAACAGCATTTCCTTTTTGTTTGACTCTGTTTTATATGCATAGTTCTTTCTGGAATGCTCTCCAAGTCCAAATAATTGATAGAAGAGAGCTTTAATAAGAGCCAGAAACCTGTTACTGTGTCTTTAAAAGTAAGAGCTTGGTGAAAAGACTGATAAAATGCCCAGCAACAATAAAACTATTTATTATTATTATTATTATTATCATCTCAATCTCTTGGTAAGACAATCAATAAAATACCCATAGCAGTTTTGTCTAGCCTAGACTATACTAAAAAAAGATAGAACTTATTGTCTCTTCTGTTTAGTGAGAGAGGAATGTTCTCATACATGTTCTTTCAGGAAAAAAAAAACCAAAACATTCTCGATACTGGCTCACTCATACATCAGAAAGTCAAGGGAGACAGCACTAAGGATCAAAAGCTTGCCAACCAGACTGTGAATTTACTAGTTGGGTAAAGGACTGTTTCTCCTTCCTCTCCCAGCCCTGCAGTCCCTGTCTGTCTGGTCCCTGCCTCATGCTGGCAATAAACACATTCCCAGACTAGACGGGTACCAGGGAGTTCATCAGCTGTCCCAAAACTGGTGTGATGGCCCAGCTCACTGCCTTTTCCCACTGAAGCCTCAAAGAATAAAATGCAGGTACAAGCAAAGGCATGATATATATCATACTAAAACACATCCAGACTCAGGCGTCTTCCTGGGTTACATGGATGCATGTGACTTTTGAGTTCCATGGGCCTTGTCCTTTGCATGCTCTTCCTGGGCCATGTAGCTGCCTTTACACAAGTCATGCAACAGATACAGAGCAAAGCACCAGCAACAGCCAACAACAGCATCATTAGCTTATAAACCTTGATAAATTGAGGTGAATAGCTTTTTATGGCAGATAAAGCACATAACAATAGCCATCTCATGTTCTGTGGTGATAAATGGTATTTTCAATACCAATACTACAGCTTTCCAGGGGCAACCTGTGGCAACTGAGAATAAATGTGCCTCTCTACTTGTGCCAGGGTCAATCTTCCAGGAAGGGAGCCCACACAGCTGTGCCAAAAGGGCTGTCCTCCGTGTCCCTTTCCCTCCTGGAGCCCTTCAGTGATCGGGGTGATAGCAGTAATTCACCTCTAGCTGAAGATCCAAGAGCATGAAAGTCATGAGTAAAGTTATCATCACCTAATGTGCCTCAGTAAGAGCAGTAGTGCCTCAGAGGAGGGAGGGGAGTGGTGGTGAGGTCACATGGAGAAGAGCAGGGAGGGATGCCTGGGGAGAAGAGCAGTTGCAGGGTGGTACCCATGTGAGGCAGTGCCCAGCCATGGTCAGCACAGTGAGCCTGTGGGCTGCTGACACTGGGCACCAGCACCACTCCAGGGAGAATCAGCATCCCAACAGCATCACTTTCTATGAAGCCAGCAAAAGTCCTCCATGTAGGTCAGCAGGACAAGAGTTTCCTTTTTCTAATGATCCTGAGAATCTCTTCTCCTTTGGGTAGGGTAAGGTGCTCTCCATGGCCACTGTGTGCTAGCAAAACACCTTCGTGATGAGGGGTTTCTCCATACTGGATTTTGCTAAAGGCCTTTAAAGATCTTGCACACTTCTGTTGCCCTTAGGGAGAAATATTACCTAAAAGCTTGGCACTTTATACATCAAAGGATATCAGGAGTAGAATTAAGCTTGAAGTTTTCATGAAAGAGTATCATTTTAAAATCCACTTTGAAGTTGTTGAGTGAAGAAGCTCTAAAGAGAAGCTTAAATAAAAGCTCCATTTGAAAAAAAAATAAATACAGAATATTTGTACCTTAGGACATTTGTTTTCCTTTTTGAGATCCTTCATGAGCTGTTCTGGTGTTCAGCTCCTAACTCATGTAGTAGTTCTTCGGAAACTAACACCATACCCCCAAATTTTTCTTGACATGAACATAAGACATGCCTGTAAATCTAAGCTGTCTTCAGATTTCTTAATGAGCATATTGCAGCTCCTATAATTATCTAAATAAAATGCACATAACTGTAAGCTAAATTGCCTCTTACACCATTAACTTGGGTTTTATCTGTCTGTTGTTAGGGACAACCACATGTCACTTATGGAAAGCCAAGGGTTTTGAGATGTAAGCACAAGGGATTCATTAGTTCCCCAGCATCTGATTAGACCCATCTTTAAATATAAGGCTGGCTTTTGAAAGGGACAATCCTCATCACTTCTTAATATTGCTCAAGCCTCCTGGAAGTGTCTTAGACCATGCCCATCAATGCAGAACTACCCATGGCTGTGTGAAATCACAGTGTATGCATCCAGCTAAAAGATTCATTTTTTCAAATATCAGACCATACACACTTGTACAATCACAAGAAAAACCCAGAAAAAAAAACAGGTTTGACTAAACAAGATGAAAGACACACCAGAGGAACAAATTTGGTTGAAAATACAAATATTACATGAAAAATAAATGCATCCAAAAATATACATTAATGCAAAAATATCACAAACGCCAGTGGTTCTTTTCTCAAACCGAAGAAACACTATAAAGGAAAATACTTTAAATTTTCCTTTTTGTCCTAGGTCCTGAAGGTAAAGCTAGTGGGTAGAAAACAAAAAGGGAGCCAAAATTTCATTGAATAACTCCCAAATTAATTAGAAGCAACTATGCAAAATGATCAGCAAATACAAACACGTTGAATTCAACTCCTTTACATTTTCTTCATTTGTGGTAAGTCATGGCCATACTATAAACTCTGGAAAAAAAGACTTAAAAATCTTTTCAGCCAGTGGCGCCTGCTCAAAACTGATGTGTATTGTGTTGTTCACATTATGGCTGCACTGAGCTGTTTCCTTTGCTTTGCTTTGCCTCCAGTCCCCTGCAGGACAGGATATTACTGTCAGGATGCACCAGGCCATGTACAACCGGTCGAAAGTGGTCCCAGTTCTCTGGCTCAGCTCAGGCAGAAAACAAAAGCTAGTTTAAAGCTGCTTTAAACTAGCTGCTCCCAGGTCCCACTCCAGTATTGTCAGTCTGCTGGGTCTTCCTCGATCCCATAAACAAGCAGATCACCCACTTCCAATTAGTAACTACAGAGGATCACCTTGTACCAGTAATCTGGGAGGGAAATCTGGAGGGCAGAGCTTCTGTGGGTTTGTATACAGCAAAAGTGCCCGCCACTATATGAAAGGCCATTACATACATGAACATCATACATGTTATGTCACTGCAGATCTAAGTCCTAAATTTGTATTTTATACACAAGAACTAATGTGGACTGAAGATACAGACTGCAAAGGTAAAGTGCATCTGCATCCATGCAGTTTTTCACATTCCTTTCCATAGCTTTTATATTCATCTCTCCTCTGAAAATAAACTCTTCTTCTAAACACACCCATAACTCCAGCAGTTTCAAAGAAGCAGGTTTAGCCCAGTGGAGAAATGCAAGGGCGAGAATCGAGCTCTGAACTTGAAGCTCACTGACCTCAGGCTGTAGCAGGGTTTTGATCCAGAAGCACCTCTGGTAAATAATTCTTTCGATTCCCATATTATTTGGGGGCTAAGAGGGTGCACTATTTTCTGTCAGCAAACAAATCCATGGAGCCCTCTTTTGGGGCAGGATTTCTCCTATTCTGCACAGTGATAAATTGCCAGTCCTTCTCTTGTACAGCTGTCCTACCTCCTCTGCATAGGCTTTCTGAAACAGAAATCTTAGTTTAGGATGACACTGGGGCTGGTTCTATGTCAAACCAAGGAACTGGCTCCCTCCCCATGCAGATGAGGCAAGTTTTCTGGTACTTAGGTGTTAATTCAACTGATAGTTAGTGATGGGAATGTTCTTGAATACAATTCACTTCTTCAAAGCGTGGCTAAATAATGCAGCATGTTCCGTGGTGGTCCTAGATATTTCTGGAAGTCCTTCATAACCTAGAATTGGCCCAGGGTGGACATTAGACTTCATTTGGAAAGGCACATCCTAAGTACAACCACTCGGTCCTAAGTTGTGGGTCCTAAGTTGTGGGTTTAGTTGACGTGAAACTCATTATTACGGAGGACAGCAGTGACAGACTAAACAGCCATTTCCTCCCCCACCCAAGGCAGAAATTAAATGAACCTTGCCAATCACCACACACTCTTAACACTGGCAATTATAGATAATCACCCACGATTACTAATAAAAGATTATCAAGGGTAATGGAAGGGGTAATTACTGCCTTTGATTCAAGAAGGTCCAAGATCATGGCAAGATACACTCAAGAACCATGGGACTGCAAAGATTCCCATTCCTTCCTATGCCCACAGCATCAGGGCATAGGAGATTCCACAGCTACAGTTCAGGAAAAGAGCAGAGGTGTGTCAACTCTCTTCCCTGCAAGTAGCTTCCAGGGCAAGACTGGGAACATGGCTGCAGTAAAAAGTACCAGCAAATACAGTACTTCTTAAGCACTGTGATACCCGAGCAGGACTGAGATGACCATGGACATCCTAAAAAATTTCCAGCTTGGTGCTTCCCAGAGCTGCAGTTGAGGGTGATGCCTGCAGGCTGTCAGAAGCCTCTGGCTCAGGACAGATACATGGCAGCCCTGTGGCTGGCCTTGACTCTTAGCACTGATCTTTGGTCTCTGCTAGGCAGGAGACCACACATCCTTCCTCTGTCCCCCAAAACTGCCTGGCAGTTCATTACAGAGACTGAACACAGAGACCTGAGGGAAGTTCAGGAATCCTCACTTCCAACCTAGTGCACGTTTGCAAAGGTAAAAGGCTGGTGCAGTGAAGTTGTTAGGCCATCCACCTAACATGAGGTGATGGTCTGTAGGTCACCTCTTTACATGGCCTTTGGGGAACATAGGAGAAAGGTGTTTTTTCAGCTGACCTGCCGCCTTCAGAGGTTTGGATTTTACCTTAGTCTCAGACTGATTTCTCACATTCCACATTAAATTTTATATGAGCAAGTGGTAATTTATGTGAGGGGTGAAACAGATCAACAGCAGAGCAGTTTCTGTGCTGAGTAACAGCTCACATACTTGCTTCTTCTGTCAGAAGAACTATACTGAGATGGATGTTTGTGTTCTCTGCAAAGGAAACAGCACTGGTTCTAAGCTAGAGTACAGGCACTTACTCAACTGACATGTATCTAAAGCATGAGCTCCCATTTCCTTGGGGATTATTCTGTGAGGAGCCCCTCTGGAGCCATTTGTGCTGACACAAAGAGTAGGCATAGAGTATACAGCGTGGACCCATTTTGTGGGAACAGTGTTTCCACAGTTGTTCACCCTGTGCTAGTGTGAACAACAGAGAAACTCAGCTTGTTTAGCTCGTCTAATATATTCAAGTAAAGGAAAGGAGTCTCAGCAATGTACAGGATAAAAATAAGCTCAATCTTGGTCCAAAAGTGAAGCAGAGAGTAAAATTATTCTTCTCGTGTAGAAACTCTTCTATGTTTCTTCTAGCAGTTCTTACTGAGCATCAAATTTGGACCCTGTCTCAATTCCCAGCATATGCAGCTTTTTTTCCTGTCTACCAATATATTTGCAGTCACAGGTAAAGTACCTTTTATTGGTTTTACAGTCCACTATATATTGCTGTAGAAGAAATAGGATTGAGTCAGTAGCAACTATGTGTTGCTGAGCACAGAGCAAATTCCCAGGGCTTTTCATTGGATTTCTCTACCTGGTACTAGGCAAATCCCCCAGGGGGGATGAAAATTACTGCAAAGTCCAAGAGGAGCAGAAGTTCCACAATAAATAGCTGGCCCAGATCCAGCAGGCAGACTGGAAGTCTGCCAGGCTGCCATTCCTCAAGTAAAGATGGCTGGAATCTGCAAGTCAGGTCCCAGCAATGTGAGCAAGTTCAGGGTGATTAGCTGGCAGGTCACTGCAGCACACACTGGAGTGGGAAGGGAGTCACACAGGTCTGCTTAGCAGGTAGCAGAAGGTCAGGGAGGAAGAGGACACCAAAAAGGGGTAAAGAGAGAATGTCTACCTGATCAATGCACAGAAAAAAACAGCTTACTGTTGTTACAGAAAGTAGCACAAAGGCATATGCAAGTACCTGATTACACGGACCTGCTGTGTGTGTAAAGGGTCACAACAGCATCTGGCTTAAAACAAGGCCTGGAAACCCATTAGAAAACACTACGACCACAAAAAAAAAAACTATTAACTTTAAAATTTATCTCATGCTGACAATAGCATGACCGGCAAGGCGAGGATTGTGATTCTTCTCTACTCTGCTCTCTTGAGACCTCACCTTCCTTCTAGATGGCATCACAAAGTGGTCTTATCCACCTGCAGAGGAAGCACTCCTTCCCTTCACTGCAGCATCTCTGTCTGTGAAAATGACACTAATAACACTTGTAAAATATCCTGTGATTTCTAGAGGAATCATACAGTCTATCTCCGCACCAGAGAACTGCTGGCATATAAACATGGCATTTCTATTCCACTCATTCAAAGCCTCAGGCCTGGATATCAATTTTGCATGTACAATAAAAAGGGTTGCAAAATCAGGCACACCAAGCTCAACTGCTTTTTTATCCTTCAGCCCAAGGAGCCCCAGGATGCGTGTGACCCAGGGTTTATAGCTTGGGGGTCATGACTGGGAAGGAGAGTAGGGAGTCTGCTCTCATGTTCCACTTAGATCTGCTGGAAATCAACACTGCCTAAACCAGGCAGAGCTTTAGCGTTGTCTGTGGCTCATGTTGCCATCTCCAGGAGCCACCCAGTGAGATGTCCAGATGTCTGCCATCACACTGGAGACCAGCTGCCACAAGGGACAGCCAGGGCTGCAGCACAGCAGCCTCCAATGGGACTCCTGCCCTCCATCCTCATACCTTTTCTGCCTTGCTGCAGCCAGGGAAATGGGAAAGCAGCAAAGCAGAGGGCACAAGACCTTCCACAGACACTGCGTGAAGGCAACTCCGTACCAGCTACTTGGAGCAGAACACAGAGTTGCCATGTAGAAGATGCAGAGCAGAAGGAGATGGGAGTTTCTACCTCCCGCCACTGCAATGCAACTTGTAATAACAGCATTACTAAACTGTGGAGTTTCCTACCACCTACAGGAAATTTCTAGTATTAGAGAAGTATATGTTCGTGTTTCTGTGTGAGTTTGTGCCCACATACATGTACGTGCTCCATTGGCCCTGCAAGATCTGTAATAAAGGAACAAATTAATCCCTGCTTAAGCATCATGCAAGAGAGCAGGATTTAGCAACAAGGCAGCCTAGGTGAGTTCCTGGAGCAAGTTCAGGATACCCTAGCAAATCAAACCAGAAGGTGGGAATTTCTTTGAAAGGTCTGAGTTCAGTGCCTGCAGCACCAAGGTGCTTGTGGAGATGAGGCACTGCTTTTCACAGATGAATTTTGCAGTACTCATTCCTTGATAATAAGTGAAGCCAGCAAAGCCCAAAAGGAACAGCCCTCTTGCTAATTTCTAAGCATCTTTGTAGAGGTTTGGGGAAGAGCATGTTAATGGTTTCATATAAGCATGATTCCAGGCAAGAAAACTGAGACTCACAGCCTGCTGGCATGAGGATAACAAGGTCTAAATCTGACTTACATGTTCATTAATTCACATCATATTCCTACCAGTGGTGCACAAGTTCAAGTCCACCTCTTCCAAGTGCACTTGGATCAAGTTAGCACAACACTTTATTATGCTGTCGTGTTTCTACAACATCTGCTAAGAAGCAGATGCAATGTAGTGATGGTAAGCTTTGGTCATGTGAGAGCAAAGTAAATCCTAGCCTGGAGCCTCTAAAAGGCAAGAAGAGATAAAAGAGAAGCAAGACTTCCTTGAGGAAGGGATGATGTATGGATATTGCAGTGTCAGGCTATGTAAACACAGCTGCAAATCTCCATGTAGACTCAAGCTGCTTTATGGGGTGTTTATTACATATCTAGATAGGTATCTCTTTATATACTTATAGAAAACAAATATCCACATAAACCACCCTTCTGCAAGTGCTATACAGGCCTCTTCATTGCAAAGAAATTGTTACAAGTGGGATAAGAGAAAGGCCTAATGTAACACAATGAAGCATTCCGACCAGAGTGATGAAATCAATGGCACTTATATTTGCAAGCATTACAGTCTAGCACTCCATGTTAGCAATATCAAAGCACCTGCTACAGTCCTGCAAGCATTGCCACTGTTGGGTGCAGTCCAAGGCCATGGATGAGCTGACAAAATGCCCGTCAATGCACAGCAAAGAGTCACCAAAGCAGATTGTAGCACTACAGTTTCATTGGACATACAATAGAAATTGGCTCTAAAAGAAACGTGGAAATAAAACTGAATAAAATCAGATGGCTTGGCAAGGGATCAGTCTGGTTTATCAAAGCATTTATGGACTTGCTTTCCTGCAGGCAGTCACCAGGAAAAGAAACATGGCTGGGGGGATAGGCAACAACTGCATTTCATGGCAGGATGTCAGAACCTGACACCAGGTTTTGCACTTTTATAAATAAATAATCTGTACAGATTATTTGCAATTTGCAGTCAGCAATGTAGCGATCTTCTGGTTGTCATATTTATTTTCAGACAGATAAGCACCCTAATCTCCAGCTACATAATCTTTTGTGCCAAAACAAAGAAGAGGGCAGGAACAAACAGACTATAAGAGAGGCATACCTCCTTTACAGCGTCTCTTCACAAGACTATGGCATGAGCTTTTCAACCAAACCTGCTGTTGGCTTTCCTCTGTACCTTGCATCACACCTATGAGTTACAATATCACCTGTATGTACCTTATTTGCTCTCTAAATTCTGCCTGGTTTCTTTCAGAAGGGCTATATACCTGCCAGCAGAGACTAAGGCAGAACAACAACAAAAAGCAACTAAGTTGTCAAAAGCTGCAGAGGGGAATTAGCCTGTTAAGAAAGTTCCAGTTGAGAGAATGATAACGACGTCCAAAAGAGCCATCAAGGACTTCTCTACTCTAGGACTGACAGGTGCTAAGTAAAGGGGATGCTTTTAACAGGTCTCTTGCTACACCTTGGCCCCATGGAACAGGAACAGTAGGACATGGAGGAAGACTGAAGATGCAGTGGTGGAAACCCTTGATGTAGCTGACCAAGTGTTGGTGCTAACCGAGCATCACATAAATTATATACTCCTGACCAGCTTCTTATTGCATTACTAATCTATTGGAGCATGTTTCTTCAGTACAGGCATAGCTGAAAAATTTGGAAAATAAAGGGATATTAAAGCAGGCAGCTGAAATAGAAAGCTGAGGAGAATGTCCATAACTATCTGTACAAAGAAATCTAAACATGAATGTACATAAGTCCATAGGACCTGATGAAATTCATCCACAGGTCCTGAGGGAGCTGGCAGACGAAGTTACTGAGCCACTATCATTCATTTTTGAAATATCATGCCAGTCATGTGAAGTCCCTGATGATTGGAAAAAACTAAATATAATCCTCACTCTTAAAACGGGGAAAGTGAAAGATCGGGGGAATTACAGTCAGTCTGTGTCAGGCAAGATTGTGGAGCAGATTCTCCTGGAAACTATACTGAGGCACATGGAAAACAAAGAGGTGATTGGTAACAACCAACATGACTTTACAAAGGGGAAATCGTGCCTGACAAATCTGACGATCTTCTCTGATGGGGCTACAGCACTGCTGGATGGGGCAGAGCAATTACATTGCTCTACCTGGACTTACACAAAGCATTTGACACTGTCCCACACGACATCCTTGTCTCCAAATTGGAGAGACGGGCTTGATGGATGGACCACTGTATAGATAAAGAACTGTCTGGATGGGTACACACAAGGAGTTGTGGTGAACAGCTCATTGTGCATGTGGAGAGCAGTGACAAGTGGTGTCCCTGGGGATTGGTACTGGGGCCGAGGCTGTTCAACATCTTTGTTGGCGACATGGACAGTGGGATCCAGTGCAACCTCAGCAAATCTGCCAACACACCAAGCTGTGTGGGGCAGTTGACACACTGGAGGGAAGGGATGCCATCCACAAGGACCTTGACAGGCTTGAGGGGTAGAACAATGCAAACCTCAAAGAGAACAAAGAAAGAAAATTTCGACATCCTATACCTGGGTTGGGGCAATTCCACAAACACATACAGAAAAGGTGCAGAAGTGACTGAGAGCAGCCCTGCAGAGAAAGACAGGATTGATGGCTGACAAAAGACCCAACATGAGCCAGCAGTTTGGCCCAGAAAGCCAAACCAAATCCTGGGCTGCATCAAAAGGAGCACGGCCAGCAGGCTGGGAGAGGCAATTCTCCTCCTCTACTCTCCTCTTGCAGCACTGTGTACAGTTCTGGTGCCCCCAGCATAAAAAGGTCATGGAACTGTTGGAGCAAGTCCAGACCAGGCCACAAAGCTGTTAAGAGGACTGGAGCACCTCCTCTACAAAGACAGGCTGAGAAAGTTGGGGCTGTTCAGCCTGGAGAAGGTTGTGTGAGACCTCATGGCAATATTCCAATACCTGAAGGGTGCCTACTGGGAAGCCAGAGAGGAACTTTTCATAAAGGACTGTAGTGATAGGACAATGGGTAATGAGTATAAATTGAAAGAGGCAAACTTTAGGTTAGATATTAGGAAGAGATACTGGTACAGGTTGCCCAGGGAGGTTGTGGATGCCCCAATGCTGCCGGTGTTCAGATAAGGTCTAGTCTGGTGAAAGGTGGCAGGCAGGGTTGGGACTAAATAATCTTTAAGGTCCATTCCAACCCCTTAACATTCTATGACCAAAGTAGTTATGTAGGCAGGTAGCACCTTTTGCACAACTATCAGAGATGATGGTGTCTGTGGATAATCCTTAATTTTTCCAAATTTTCTTTGAGTGTTAAAAAAAAACAAACCCAAGCTTCCTAATCACACAACTCTTCCTCACAGTTGACTTCTCACTGTGGTGACTAACCAGCCATGCCAACCACCTCAACAGAGATTCCCTTGAACTGAGGCCCTCGCTCAATGTTTTCAGCATAGCTGCAGCAAGCAGCTCCATTTTAAGATGTAAAAATAGAAGTTGTGAGATGCAGTAACATGATTTTGCAGTAGTTACATATTTTGTTTAGGGGATTCTTATAAATTGCCTCTATGTCAGGAGCACATCACAAGCAGAGAGTTTCTGGTGGAGATGGCTGGTTCTAGCGAAGTATTCCACTCCTCCAAATGCTATTATGAGAGATGGGAGGTTTTTCCTCATTTATTTTCCCTCTAGGAAGGCTTAGTATCCAACAACATAGAAACTCCTTCAAGGACAATATAAGAGACTCTGAATCACAGACATCTAAGACACTCTCATGCCATCCTACATGCCCTCACACTGAGGGAAAAGTAGGGAAGGGAACTAAATCCTCCCCCAGCAAAAATGAGTGGTGACAAGAGATATAAACTGCTTCCTCCTGCTTTTCTTTCCCTCCATGTCTTCTCCATGTATGTGGCTCTGAGGAGCCTGGTAAAAGGTGCAAGTTGTCATGGGAAAAGAAGAAGCAGCATTTCTCACAGCTGAATTTTTGCCAACATGAGCTGTGGTTCATGAACTCACTGAGCCTCTGGCCCAAGGCTAAGTTCAACTGTGTCTGAAGTCTGATGAAATGTTTTGCATTACTCTAATACAAATTTTTATTTCAGCTGAGGTTTTTTCCCAAAGCAGGAGACAATTCTTCTGCCTGAGTGAAGAACAGGCTTGGAGCCATGTTTGTTAATGTATTAGAAGAGATTTGCTTTAATTTTCTCAAATACCAAGTCCGTTCTGCAGGCATATTAAATGTACAGAAAAAAAGTGTTATTCATCTAAGGATCACAGAGGTTCTCCTCTTTTCCTTATGTCCAGCTGAGGTGATCAAGATTCTGAACTTCAGGATACTGTAATTCATAGCAAAAAAATTACTGTAAAAATATATTTCTGATAGTAAATGGCTCTTTATTATAGGAGACAAAAATGGAGTGCGATCTAAGAGCTGGAAATTTGGCTAAGAAAGAACATACAATCAATTTTAACAATCACTAACCATTGAGAGTGATTAGCTGCTAGACCAAACTACCACTGAACAATACTATCTTTTTAAAAAAGTCTTAATTTCTGGTTTCATTTAATTAAAAGTACAAGTTCCTCTATAAGGTACACTGTAGCTCAAACAGAAGTTACAGGGCCAAAGCAGAAATTACTCAGCAAAATACTATGACCTGCATTATACAGGTCAGGCTGGATGATCTAATAGTCCCTTCTGGCCTTAAATCCTATGAATTATGAATCTAGGGTGCTCTCCTAGGAGAGTTTCAAAATGCTTTGCCAACACCAGGTTGTAATCCACTCTCATACTGTGAAGCAATTACAGCTTCACCTCAGCATTCCAAAAGCCATGTTTTCTGGGGTTTATGGCTATCTCTAGGGGGACGAACTTTACCTATTAGAACACTAAATATGTTAGAGGAATAGCTTCCAGATTTGATATGTGGAAAGTTTCTGTTTTACAAAGTGAGAATGGGGCAGATAGGCATTAAGAGCCCCCCTAGGCCAAGGACCTCTGTAGTAGTAAGGTCCTCTAAAGGACCGTAAGCCGTGGTGAAAAAGGAAATAACCTGGCCACCTGCCCTACATTTCTGTGCAAAATACAAGGATGAAAACTCATACTTTCCTGTCATAGGTACTGCTAAGTAAGAAGTGCACCAGGGCAATGCATGCTCATGTGGACACACCAACAGCAGTGTTAAAACATGGGCATATAAGTGATAGGACCAGGGGTAATGGCTTTTAACTGGAAAAGGGCAGGTTTAGGTTAGGTTTTAGAAAGAAATTCTTCACTGTGAGGGTGGTGAGGCACTGTAACAGGTTGCCCAGAGAACTTGTGGATGCTGCATCCCTGGGGGTGTTCAAGGCCAGGTCTGACAGGGCTTTGAAGAGCCTTGTCTAGTAGAAAGTGCCTCTACCCATGGCAGAGGGATTGGAAGTAGATGATCTTTAAAATTTGTTCCAACCCAAACCATTCTCTGATTCTGTGACAGTGGGGAATAAATTATGGAGAGGCAACTTTAACCTGAGCAGGAATTGTTTATCTTAGTTGTAGACCAGCATCACTGTGGGTTGAAATTGGCTCTATGAACTCAGCTCAAGCTTTAAGAGACTTCTCTGTCCCAACACAGTAGCACAGTAAAGACTTGGCCCAAAGCAGCTCAGCTTCAAGAGGAGATGCCTCACTTCTGTGAGGCAAGGAGCCCAAGCAAGCCAGCCAACCTGGCAGAGACATGAGTGTCCCCTGGCACCCTCCTGCCACCAACACAGCAAGATCTCCCAGGTACCCAGGGTCAGCCTATGCCCAGCAGCTTGATGGGTCTGGCTGGATCCAAAGCACACTTCCTGGCACAGCAGATCTCCAGGGGTGCAGCATGGGGTGCTAGGCCATGATCCAGACCCCTGCCTAAAGAATCCTGCTGCCTCCTGAACTACACAATACTGCTGGGGATCTCTGTGGGGAAGGATTCCCTTCTGACAATCAGTGAGGCCTGGGAAGCCCCAGGACCTCCAGTGAGAGTGTTGACAAGCCTGAACTCAATGCCTTCTAGCATGGAGACAAGAATAGCTTCAGAGGCCTTTTCTGTCTGGCTTATAGATACAGGAGGGTGACTGATCATGCTATACATACTTTAATGGTGAAAGTGTGTGAACATCAAAGCTGGGAACAATTGTAACCATGCAAATGTTTAAGGGAATGTAATCATTGCAGTATGAGAACTGCCGAGGCAAATCCTTGAGAGCAAATGAGGGGATGAACCATTGCAATTGTCAAATTGCAGATCTCCTATACATAAAACTACCTTAGAATGAGCCCAAATGCTTTTCTGTAAAAGCCTGATCCGAATCTGCTGAAGAAGATATCACCATGAACTTTTCCAATCACCTCTAACAAGTGTTTTCTAACATGCAACTGCATTGTTCAGCATGCCCTTCTCTCCCTCAGCAGTCACATGGCTTTCCTATTCAGTTTTATTTTGACCTAAGGTAGGATTTTCAGAGGGCACACATCATGTGATCAAACCAGCAAATTAACAGGCTGGTGATTTCCTCTTGCCCTTGTTAAGTAGAACAGAGAGAGCACCCTTGTTTTCGTATTACTCCATTACAAAAAACACAGCCAATGAGAAAAAGTTAGGAAGCTGCTGCCCCAGTCAAAGAAATTAGCCTGAGGTCTGTTATGAACCCTTCAGTAATCAAGTGAAAAAGCAGTGACCAAAGTCTTTGCTTCCTTGCTGAGCCTTTTTATCTGCTTCAGCCGAGGAGTCCTTGCTTCTGGCAAAGGCTGGATCCCATTTGTTATCCATGGTAGACTGTGATATGGCTGTCCCAGGATGCACACAGGTATGAGGCAGGCGGGAGCTATAAGCACTAGAACATTGGCTGCATCATCTGGGATAGGGTTTAATGTTTCCAAATCAGAACTTTGAGACTTTGGCAAATAGATCAAGCATGATAATTAAACATATACTGAAACAAACATTCTTCTTTAAATGAGGTACAAACCCTCTCCCAAATTCAGCAAATGCATATGCTTGGTCTCGGCTCCCTTTGTGTAAAGATGGGGTTTGTCACCAATATTAGTTCAAAGCAATGTGTTGAACTATGGATTGTGAAAGGCACATCTACCACAATAGTGGAGCTCTATAAATATCCCAAAATAAAAACACGAGGACAGACACATGCAGCTGAAGGACTTGATACTTCAATGGGCAAAACCACAAAACACCAAAATAATTAAATTCACCCCTCAGACACCTTGAAAATAATTAGGTCAAGTTTCCCTGTTTCATCCCCTCCCATTTTATAAAATAATTACGAACAACTCAATATACCCAGTTTCTAGAAGCTGAATTTTGCAATTCTTTCTTTCCTTTCTGCATCCAAATAGCAAATGAAACAATAGCTAAGTCTGAGCACCGTTACATCTGCAAATTGCCACTGGCTTTTCTCCACACAGCTCCCTTTAAGTCAAACCAGCTGATTCGCTCAGAGATGTCCATCTCAGTGGAATCTCTTTTCCCACAGCCAACAAAAAAAGGAATTGCTTTTGTGGTTGCCTGAACCAAAAGAGTGCTTCTGGGATATTTTCATCTACTCTCCCTGTGCAGAAGAGTCAACATAATAGTGCAACATAACAAGATGTTGAGCCACAGTGCCAAGACAACTTGCACACTTTGCATTTTTCCTATTAGAAATGCATCAGTGATTCTGGAATGGAAGAAGGGGAGAGGAGGAGAGAGAAAATAGTGCAGAACAGTCAAATCCAGCTGCAAAATCGTTTGTGTTTTCACGTTTGTATCAAGCTACAGCATTATAAGACCATGATGGTTTTTTAGCATTCAAGTGTTGTAATGAATTTGTCCCTTTATTAAAGCTGTTTTTGCAAGGAAAAAAAAACGAGCACAAAAAAACCCCACAAAACCCCAAACAAACAAAAAAGCAGAACAAAAAAAAGAAAGACCAGAAGATTACAAACTGCATATGTTCAACTGCAGATCTCATGCTAAGATGAACAACCAGAGGAAAACTAAAAGCAAAATCTTTTTCCAGATCCCTCCTTCCAGCTTTTCTGAGAAACATTCCTCTCAGATCACAGTACCAAAAAACTGAGTTCCATTTCTTTCCTTAATACCAGGAACAAAGAAATAGCAAATTACGAAAGTTTTGAATACATGTTCCAATTTTCATTTTTGTTCTGAACTGAGAGCTGATTTTATGGTGGTTTGTCTAGGCTTTTTTTTTAATGTTAAGGAAGAGGAGTTTTGTGCTTCATCTCTACATCCTTCCAGCTCAGAGTTCTCCCCATTGCCAATGCAGGGCATGGCAGCAACCAGAAATGGGCCTCATTTGCTGCAGCCCCCCTGTCCCAGGGCAGCCTGCTGGTGGGGCTTGGGGTTCCCAGCCAGGATTCAACCCTGCTCTGGCTCCCTCTCTCCAACCCGAGGGTGCTGTGTTGCAGGGAGTCTTTGAGCCACCCCGAGCACCCCGGGTACCCGTTCTGGACCTGAGCAAACAAGCAGCAAAACCATGTCTGGGTTACCACCCACCTGCCCCGGCTCAGTCCCCCACAGCAGAGCATCAGGGCCACCACTGCCCTCTGTCCCATTTGCACCCTGCAGGGAAGTAGGGACTCCAGAGAGGCTTTGCAGCTCATCCTGTTATGTGATCCTGATATCACAGAGAGCCTCTGCCTTTTCACAGCTCTTGAACCCTTTTAATTTGCAGTGGTGAAGAAAAAGGGTTGCCCATTACTGAGGAAGTCTCTGCCCAGGACAGGCCTGTCTCCATGCTCCAGCATGCAGAGATCTGTTCAGTCATAAGAAGGAGGCCTTTTATTTTATCATTGGTAATTTATGGGGCAGAAGGTATGATTTATAATGGAAATTAGCTTAATTATAAATTAGAAGCGTTAAAATAGGACTACCCTCACAAAGGAAAGTATTTTCATGTAACTGTTACAAAAAATCCTATTGTTCTGTCATTTTAGCACAGTCAACTGAAAATCTCAAATGAGGCTGATGAAAGAGTTCACTCTCAGTGCTATTTTTTTCAAGTAAAGACAAGATATTTGGATTGATTTCCCTCCCCACCCCCCATGCTTCTAACATGTAGCTAAATTGCATCATAGTATTACTGATCCATGAGCTGTACTGTAGATATTTGCTCTGAAAGGTCCACAAACCACAAGTGTTTGTTAGGTGACAACCTATGCCTGGAGCCCTGGCAGAGATTAACTTTACCATTTAATTGGCTTTCTGACAGAGAACTTTAATCCTGTGGATTATTTTTAGAAGGCCTACAACAAGAATTTCAAAGCTGCTTTATCACCTATGAATCAAGCCTTGGCTGCAAATTCTGAACATCATTCCTGCTTGAGAAGAGCAAACATATGTATGTATAGGGATATGACAAATGAATCCTTCAGACCCATTGTGACAATTAAATTAATGGATTAACATCCATTATAAAGATGTAGTAGAAAAAGGACAGAAGGACACCAGTTACTTTCCAATGTAATGTTACTTTCCAAAAAGCCCGAATTTAGCCCCAGCATAGTTTTGCTGTTCAGAACTGCCAGCCTGAGACAGACAATATTTTCCAGTAAAAAGAAAATTAATTGCAGGCTTGTTTTTTTGAATATGGCTCAGTGAAGAGTTACCCTCTGTTGAAACTCTGACTCCAGCACTGAACCAATCAACATTTCTGCACAGAAACTTCCCTAGAAAAGTAGTTTTTGCTCTGATAAAAATTTAAATATAGAAACTAGGCAAAGAAGAGCTACTTCTTTAGATAAAAATCACTTTTCAGCAAAACATTTCCTCTTAGGCCTTGCCTTTCAGTTAAAAGTGTTTTTCCAAACTATCTTTTTAAAGATCATAACATGAACTCCAAAAAGGCTGGGCTTTTGGGAAAGGGCAAGGCTTTTCATCAAACCCTTTTTTTATCCAGCCATAGGGTCACATCCATAGGACCATTAGGCAAGTCTGCAGGACACTTTTGGGGGTGTGAGAGATAGGGAGTTACACCCCAGATATGCACACTCACACCCATCTGTGTGTAAAGCCTAAGGAGAAGTAGGCTTGGCAAATACAGCAAGCTCCTTCCTGCTGGAAGAGCCTGTTACCCCATGCTCTCACCGATGGTGGCAAAACCCAATTCTCTTGGCAGTGAATCACTGAGCCCTGAACACACCAGTGCTAGAGAAACCTCTCTCCAAACCAGTCAGGCGCTGGAGCTCCCTCTCTTCTTTCAGGCTTCCATCTGCCAAAGATACTGATGCAGAAAAAATCTCTGCAAAAGCAACAGCGCGCTGCCAAAAGTGGAAGGGCAACAGGTACGGGATTTGCCCTTCATCGGCTATGGAATTCCAGCATCTCTTCTGCAGCTGGTTGAGGTGGGAATTCCAAAAGACTAATAAAATGGGAGCCAAGCATCGCACCGTGTCGGGAGTCACGTCCTCAGATCACCCTTTGGTCATGTTTATGCATCTGTGCTGTATGCAAAGTTTGTGGCGTCCTATCAATTATAAATCCTAAAAGGCGTCTGTATTGTTATAAATGATATAGTATGAGAAATGTTGGAGTCACAGAACAGTGCTTTCCTAAGCAAAGGCATCCAGCCTGAAGCCAGGAATGAGGTAATTGCTCGTACAATAGAAATGTAAATTCGGTAACCAGAAGCGGGGGTGGGGGAAGACAGACGTGATGCAAGTCCCTGCAGAGCCAGGTCCCAGGATTAAGTCCCAGGCATGAAAGGGCAAACAGGCAGGAGGAAGAGTACATTTTTTCTAGGAAGGAACATGGCAATCAAAATAGTTTCTCTAGAAGCCACCTGTAAAATCAGAGGAAGAAGTAACAGAATATTCCAGCCTCAGTGGCAGCAGACAATTAACTACCAAAAAAACCTAGCTGGGTTGAAGAAATAGCCAAAAAAAATACTTAAAGCTAAGTAAAACACTAGTACTTCTTTTATTTTGTTAACTATATTCTAGTATCACATCCCCCCCAGGCCTAAGTAAACATCCTTTATCGCTCAATCTCGTCTAGTAAAAATGCTGACTGTCGAGTAACATAAAACACAGGGTTTCCATTCCTACCGGGGAGGAATCAGAGGATTAGTGTGCTTTAACAATAAACAACAATTGAATGAAAAAGAAACATTCCTAGGGTATCACAAACACGGCAGCACAGACCTCCACTTAGCTGCTGGGGCAGAGAGGAGGAAAGCTCTTTCAGCAGCAGCTGGGTATGGGAGCCCCTCTGATGTTCAGAAGGGGGTGGGATGGACTCTGAGCACAAAGGGTACCCAGCACACATACGTGAGCAGCACTGAAAGCCTTTCTGCCTCGACATAAAAACCACATACCAAACCCCCGACACAGCAAGAGCCCAGGATACCTACCTGAAGCAGCACAGGGCAGGAGGACATCAGCAATACTGCCCTCTTAGGCCCAGCAAGCAAACCCTCATCCCTTAGCTACGTCCCATCATCCTAAAAGGTCACCTGGAAACTATAGCCCGGGGGCACTGTTTGAGCAGCTCACAACCCAAGAGGGGTAAACCAGCTGTGTTTTGGTCAGATGCGATTGAAAACCCCAGTCCTACATGTAGTAGGGCACTGGCAGTGGGCATCAATTAAAGCTCACGAGCTGGTGAATATTAGCTCAGCATGTCCAGTGTAGGTGCAACTGTAGGAATTTATATCCAGCAAGGTGCTGGTCTGTAGAATGCATCCTGGTTTGCTTTATAGCTTCAAAGACAAAACTTGATATTTGCTGAGGTTTGGGATGGGGGGTGGGGACATGACATCAAGATCCTGAAATGTTTAAATAAACGGAGGCAGCAATGTTTGAAGTACTGCTTGTTCCTCTGGAGGCTTTGCACAAAGAAAAAAACAACACCAAAACCCAAAAAACTATGACCTTGCGACTTTTTTATAAAACCATGCTACATCAGAAAGTTTGAAATATAAACAGCTGCTTTTACTGACTACATCAGTGCAGCCTGGTTGGACTGCCTAATCCTTGTGTAGCAGTGTTTATAAATACTGTTCAGACAGGCAGGTTAGATCAGATTTTCTCATGAGCTCAGCCAGGATGGTTGGCTTTCATAGACAGGCACATTCGTTTATCTTTTAACAGCCAGCATTTGAAAGCCAGCCACAGTTTTTGACAAGGCAGTCCTGGGGAGGAGGAGGTGGCAAGGGAGAATATCTTTCATCACAAACCTGACATGGGTGAAGTTGCACTTGGATTGACACCACAGGAGAATGCATCGCTTGCTGTCGGGCAGAGCTGGGCCATTCCCAACAGGCAGCAACGAAGCTGCTGCAGAGCCCTGGGCTCTCCCTGGTGGGTACAGGCCCCTTGGGACCAAACTGTCCCCACAGCACCCTGCTTTTGCCCTGGGGAAGAAGTGTAGCAGCAAAAGATATGGAGCTAATCTCCTCCCTCTGCGTACCTAAGAGTGTCCCAGCACCCTGCAGCTGAGAGATAGGGTCTTCCCACTGCAACACTTCACACCAGAAATGCCAGTGGGAGAGGAGGTAGGACTAGGACATGCATATTTCAATGAGGGTTGCTCACCTTACCATACAAGCAAGGGTTGTTAATATCAAAGGGCAGCAGTGCTTCCAGTTGGACCTCAGGAGTATTTATTCCAGTGGCATGATCACCTCCATGGAGGGCAATACATCCTTAGCTAGAGAAAAGCATCTTGCAAAGAAAGGATTTACCCACCATAGAAATAGTAAAATGAAGATGCAGTACTAGCAGAGCTTAAATTGTAGGAGGATGACTAATTAGAGCCTAGCTTTGGATGGCCTGTGTGGCTTCTGCCTGGCAAGAAAGTGTTAACCCAAACCTCCCTGGCCAAGACACACAGATAATTACCTTCACTTTTGCTCCCTTTCAGCAGATCACCACAGAGGTGTTTCATGGCAAAGAGGCAAACACAGGGCTGCAGCCCCAGAGAGAAATTACCCATCAGAAGCAAAAGGGGCAAAGTCCCACAAGAAAAGCGGACAAAGAGCCTTCTGAAGAGCAGAGCACAAGGCCTGATGTCTGGCACTGCCTCAGTGCTTGCCCTGTGCTGCCCTCACACTGGTCTGGTCCCATAATAGCCGTCGTAGCTGCGGGGCACGAGCTGCCCTCCTGTCAAAAGCCATTCCGTGGCAATCTTGCTGTGGGCATTTGACTGATGTGTCAGAAGAGCCCGCAGGAGACGGAGGGAGGTGACATTATCGCTGCCACAGAAGAAAAGTGCAGATAATGAAAACGGCGATTATGTCAACAGCGCTGCTGAGGAAAGGCTTTTTCCGCTCCTCGTTTCTATTCCTTTAAAAAGAAAAGCAAACCCCCAAGCGCTGGGGGAAAAAAAAAAAAAAAAGGGCAGCATTTTATGGGAGTCCGCTGAAAAATGCATCCAGCGTGAAGAGGTTTGAGCTCTCTGGCTCCACTAGTGTTAAACCCAAGGCATCCCTCGGTGAAGGATGTTGGGCAAAAGGGCCTTTTCCCACATTTCCTTGGCCTTTTCCCACATTTCCTTGTCTGTCCTTATAGCGGTCCCACCGGTCAGGTGGTGCCAGCCCAGCTGAAAAAAAGAAGTGGAAAGAAAGCCATTACAGCTGCATGTACACTCAGGAGGGGCCAGTGTATGTAACAGCTCCCAGGTGAAGGTCTCAGAAGCTCCCTTTCTTCCTCAAAATACATCAAGCCTGAGAAAAAAACCCCAAAGCTCAGGTCTTCTGGGCACCCCATCAATTTCAAGGGCATCAATAGTGAATAGTGGGACAGGGTTAGTTTTGGCCCATTTGGATCATGAGGTGGACAGGGCTGCCTCCCCAGAAGGCAGTATTTGCCAAAAAAAGGGTGATTCACCTAGATGATTTCTAGCAGAGTGCACAAGTTGTATTTAATCTCCAACTGCCAAGGGCTGCAATAAGGGAGGGGGCAGCAGGATGGTCAGCAGGAAGCAGGAGTTACTACCCCGTGTCCTCAGGAGAGACTTCCTCCATCCCTCTCTACCTTTCTCTCTCAGCCAATTTCAGCTGAATTCAAAGGAGTTGCAGAGGTATAAGTCCCAAAAATAATTGAACTTCCTCAAGGCAGATGAGACATAGCAGTCTGGGAGAATAAGAGATCCCAGGGAAAAGCATGTGGCTAAGACTGGGCACAACTGGCCAGTGGGCCAGCTAATGCCACTTGTCTGGCTATCCCCTGTCTGGGCACCCAGGGAACATGGCCAGGCAGCCAGGGAAAAGGGGAAAGGCACAGCTTTCCCAGAAGTCTGCCAGATCTTCTGCTCATGGGACGCAACTTCAAACAATACAGGATATTGCTGGGGAGGGGAAACAATTTTTAGTGTTATTTTCTATGACTGCTTTTCTTGATGGGGGTTTTCCATGCTTTAGACAGAGACTCAGCACCAAATTCCTTGGCTGCAGTTTAAAGGCACATTATCTAGGTTGAAAACAATCTCCATATTTTCAGAGGTGATGGGGATTTGTCCTGTATGCTACACGAACACACCATTTTCTGCACAGTGTTGCACACCTTTCTGCAGCAACTTCCAGTTAGAGCTGTAGGCTTGATATCTGGCAGCTTATCACACTCGTCCTTTGAGCCTTAAAATTAATTTATGAAAAATTGAGAGTAAGCTAATCACTTTCAGTTATAATTGAATAGTTTTCATAGGAAATCAGACAAAATGAATATCCTTCAGTTCTCTTAGTCTATTGATGAGATTACAAGCAAAAAGTAGCCATAGCCCATTTTACAGATTTCTTGAAAAGACCCTCAACCCCACAAGGATCTCTATTAAAAGACAGATTTAGTGCCTGTCACTTCTGACATGACTTACAGAAGTAATGCAGGTTTGTTTTGCTTACAGTTCTCTGTGCATAGCTGGTGGTAATTGTTCTTACTGAGAAGTGGAGCATTCTTCTTTACAAAAAAAATCAATAAATATTTAATTCATAAATGTAAGAGAGGTTATGAGCAAAATACACAACTAATAAAGATAAATGATTTTGTACTCATGAAGAAGACTCATAAAGAGTGAGTGGAAAAAGTGTCCCTGCTGAGCAAAGAGAACAAAATAAATGGTGGACTTTATACTGCAAACACAGCATTAAAAAAAATCCCAAACAAACCCAACAAAACCAAACCCAGAAAATAATATTAATGCATCATTGATGATGAGTGTTTAAATCTACAGAAGCCAGCACAAACATGAAGATGCAGCAACATTAATTGGGAATTATTGCGGACTGTGTTATTGATGATTGCATACATTCAGTTGCATAAACAAATTGCCAAAGCTGTATAGAACTAGAATGCAAATAAGGGACGTGCAGTCTTATGGTTTCTCCTCCACTGTGAGATGCACAGAGTAATAAGTGCAGCAGATATGGCTTATGAGTCACCTATGGATGCACACATGTACATATATATTACATGTACAAGCATAAGGCAAAAATCCTACCCAACCTACTGTATCTTTGAGATAATTGTATTTATTTATCTGCGGGCAAATTAACAAAGATGGGGCTAACAATGCATTCTTTTAGTGCTTGCATAATTTAATGTGTTTCTTCTGTTGTATCTGAAAATGCTGAGACATGACAAGAATGTAACACTCCCTAAGCGGTAAAGTACTTCTATTTAGTCATTTCTATGGTCAACTGAAAACTTTGTGTTATTTCATGTCCCATATTGCCAGTAAAACTGCAGCTGAGCTAACATGCTCCAATCCCTAATCCTTGTGTTTTCCAAAGCACAACATCCTGGGGACATATTCTCTAAATTGTCTACAAAGGCTTTGGAACCACACAATTCCAACCCAGAAAAAGGACTCCATCCATCACTAGTGTTATGCCAGGAAGGCCAGCATCTGTCTTGGCTCCAGCAAGTAACATTGTACCTTATCAGCAACAGGCAATCTACACTTGGGAAATGGCACTTAAGTTGATGCTGGAGGAGGGTATTATTTGCATCACTGAGGTTCCCAGAAACCCCAGATCAGATTCCTGCTGCAAGTACAAAGGGAGTGATAGGAAATTGCCCCTCATGTCCAGATAGGCTATTAACCTTTCAGAGAAGGGGTAAAATGTGGGTGGGTAATCCTTTCAAAAAATTCTCATTTCACTGACCCTCCTGTTGAATGCTGCAGATTGCAGTGGGAATTTTGGTGTTATGGTATTCCGTTCAAAATTAAATCAAGTGCAAAAAAGTGATCTCAGACACTTTATCAAGTTGCCTGTGGTTGCACACTGTGACAGAACCCAGAACTGTCAACTTCCCCCCTAGCATTTCCCATGACTAGCCAGTCTATTTCAACATTTTTGTGCTCCTTCTTTTAGCAGAAAAAAGTAATGGAAGTGCTCATGTGGTGCGACATCTTCGTTGCTACTTTTGCTTCCAAGTTCCCCAGCATCTGAGCATGGGGTGAAACAGACAGGGGGGACATTTTGCTTAGATGATTTAACCAATCTCATGCAAATGTACTCGGCAGTCTTGGTACCCATTGTGCTTTCACCTACATAATGGCCAAGCCAGATGAATATTGCTTTTTCCAAAGATAATAGCATTTTTATGCATTATTCCTTAAAGCTTTTTGTGCTCACACACTGAAAAACAGCTCCAACTGAGGAACAGCTGAAGTCAATATACTTAGTCTCTGTCCAGGTAATTATGCATCTTCTTCCCACCTTAGCTTAGGAAATATGATAATGATAGGGCATTATGAACATGTGTATTGTTTCCCTCTTTTCTTTCTTTAAGCATATGGAATGGAAAACTCCAGTTAAACATTTGTTACCACATACTTTCTGACTTACATACTGCCTACTTATGCTGCATTTGAGAAACAGGAAGGATTTTGCAGGCAAGAAAAACCATAAAAGAACTGGTTAAAACCAGAAAACAATAAACTTGCTTCTCTTGGTATGAATTTATGTGATTTACTGATTTCTTAGTTGTCTGAGTCCAGAGGAAAACGACAAAAAAAAAGACTATATATGTATCTATATATACATATATATAAGCAAAGCCAAACCATTCAACAGCGGTAACAGAAGAGTTGTCAGCTTCTCTTCCACATCCCTCATCCGTTCTCAAGTTTATTTGCCAGTGATAAAAAACACCTCAATATACCTTCTCACCAAGGATTGATTATGAAAATTAACGTGATTTTTCCCTCTTCATAGCTGACCAAGTGTTGCTCTTGCCCACACTTCGTTATTTGACCAATGCATAAAGACTTTTGAGTAAAGGTTAGGATTTCAAATCTGAGACCAGGGGAGCTGAAGGATTTGACTGGAGGGAGTGGGGTGTGTTGTGTATGAGAAAATCAGCTTCTCACCTCAACTGCTACTTGGCAAAGCTGCATCAATGTGACAGCTGTAATGACATTACAGGAAGCCAGAACTTGCATATAGTCCAGCACATTAAACCTGGCTTTAAAAAAGGAATGATAGTAGACTTACAAAAAATGTTAGCGCTTGAATTTTATAATAATCAGTTCTTTAACTTATGCTCTTCAGAGAGCATTTTGACTGTTGACCTGTCTACAATTGACCTTTCAATCCATTGGCTTCTGCAGGCTTCAGGAAATTCCTGTGGATTTTGGGGGTTGTTGGCTTATATCAAAGGTCCATGCATTACAGAAGCATAAATTCTATTTTGATGCTTTAAACAGATATGAAGAAAGCTCCAGCCCTCCCCCTCGCCCCTTCCCCTTCCCCATTGACTACAAAAATATGGCTGCTTTCATTGTAGTTGTGTTTCATGCTGTTTGATCATTGTTCAGTGTCTTTCAAGTTATTTCCATTAGGAGAAGAAATTGCTGAGGGATTCAGGTAATTTTATGCAAACCTGTTGAATTTGAAAAGAAAAAAGGAATACAAAAGCCTTGAAGACAGGATGAATCAAATCAGAGATAATTTCTTTATAATTTTCTAGCCTGCACTCAAACTTGTTATGAGAATTTTCACCCATTCTCTCCGAATTGTATTTCCAACTATTTTTCTGCCTCTAAGATCTATTTCTAGATCTTATTTTTCCTGCTTGTTTCCTGGCTATTCAGGAAAATATGCACTCCAGTAATATTATCTTATTGCTTACCTCTCAATTTGGGCCCTAGAAAAATCTTTTCACCTTCCTTTTTCTGCTTCTTGTTAATTATCCAGAGTCAATGTTTTGGGCACTGAATCCATCCATGTTTATTCAAGAAAAGGAGATTATCATCTTCCTACATGTCTCCTGAATGAAAGACACCATCACATTGACATGCTTTAAAGAAGCTTCACCCAACCACTGGGAACTTAAGACATATTTTAAGAGAGATGATATCAGCAGAGGTAAAATATAATAAAAATAAAAATATGGAATCAAAAAGCTTCCCAAAATGGAGAGAACATGCAACAGTAGTGTGTACAGCTCTGTGATGATGTAAAAGGCCACAAGGATCACTCTGAAGATTGCCTGCTTGGGTGAATGCCTGATGAATGTACAGTAGCCATTTTTCTCCAGGTATCTGCTGGAGATTTAAGGGGTAACCCAAGGAGCATATCACTCTGACAGGGATATAAGTCCAAGTATTCTCCTTTAGAATGGCTAAAAGGAGAAAGCAGTGGATTTCATTTGTAGTTCTAGTTTGCTAAATTTCACTCAGGCATATGAAAATATTCCTGCATTGTTACACGGAGACAAAAACTATCTTCATCAGAATGACCCTGACTGGGGCCTTCAACTTTTGCTTAACACTTGTGCTTCTTCAACCTCCAGCTTCAGGAACTTCCAAATATACCATAAGAAAGTGGCTTGTGATGAAGCAAAGTTACTAACAGGATTCCTGGTAAGTAGCATAAGGCCAGAGCAAGATGAATGTTGGAGGAGAGTTTCAAATTACTGGAAAATGAAAACACTGTTGGGAGGTTGGAGGTTTGGGGGTTTTTTTGGCCCGATTCCATTTCCAATTAAACCATTCAGTGAAAGCAATATTTAGCCAAAGCATAGTGTGATTTTCACAGAAAAACAATAAAATATTTAGTATGTTTATGTTCCCAAAAATTAAAAACTAACCAGAACAAAATACACAGAACAAAACATTGTTCTGAAATGGGCTGACTAGATTACCTCTATTTTGCCCTCTGTCTGTGAAATGCTAGGCAACTGACAACTCCCACTTCATCAATAGGAGCTGGGGATGCTCTATGTGTGATGAGCTCTGATCTGTTTACAGTCCTGCTTACAGCTGCCATCCCAGCTTAAGCATTATACAAGAAAGCTTGTCCTGTTTCAAGCTTAGCCAGACTCTGATCCTCCAGGTCACTTAAGCACACATTTAACTAAAGCGCATGAGCAGTTTCTCGAACTTAAGAGAGGACCTGACAATATCAGCAGGGCCAGGTTGTTTGAAGTTAAGCACATGCTTAAGTGCTCAGCTGGATTTTTGCCCAAATTGTCAATCTTTTATAGTTAATCATTTATCACCCTGCTTAGGTTCTGGTAGTTATGCTTCAGTGTGCAAATATGTAAATTGCTTTCATAAAGCTCCGTGCAGTGAGCGCAAATAATGCTTTCTCAGCCCTTTGCTGGAGTTCTCCAGTCCTGTGACACCTCAGATAGATCAAGAAGCACTTAGAACTGGCAAGAAAGTTACTTCTCCCTTAATTAAACAGAATCATTACCACGTTCCTCTTCTTAATAGTCAGGCGCATTCACAGACTTGCAAAATAAGCAAATAAATAATGCCATTTAGCTCTAACCTGATGACTATCACGCATTTTGCCTTTAGAAGCATGTACATCGATCCATCTCCCACTGCCATGCCAAGAGTGAGAAAGGGAATGAGCTGTCAAACATATCATAAGCATATTTGCATAACTTTGGCACAGATTAAGTTAAATAACTGCCTACAAGGGTATTTGCAGTGTATCACACGGTAATTCTCCCAAACACTAGTGACCATTTTAATTTTTCTTTCCCTACTGAGGTTAATTGCTGTGAACTACAGGGGAATCTCCACTTACCTGTGCCCTGTTGCTTTGTATTCAGAAAGCTCATAGCTCCTGTGATTTTTCACAAAGAATTAAAATTGCCACAAGAAGAGCAAATATAGTTACTGCCATTCAGTTTCAATATATTGCATTGGAATGATAAGCAGCAATGGTGCCTCACTGAAATAGAGCCTTAAAATACAATTAGTTGCAGTTCTATAGATTGCAGAGCCAGTTATTCTGTGCTCCTGCCCGTGGGGCCTACCATGCATCCACTAATGAAAAGGCTGTTTTTCCCCAGATGTCAGGTACTTTTGCAAGAAATTAATACTGGGAAGGGAAAATGAGAGTCTGCTCCCTTTCTCTGTAGAGCAACTTTTTGTAAAAATTTATTCTCTGTCAAGCAAACTGCCTGAAAAAAAAGGCCCACAGTCAGCTACTTTTTCTAAGAGAAAACTTGAGCACTGCTCAGATTGAGTCATATTAAAACGAATTAATGCCGACAGCTGGTCTCACAATCATTAATTGAAAAAGCCAAACCTCAAGCTTTAAGGATAAATAAAAACCCTCCTTCTAAATAAACAAAAAAAAAAGCAGCAAACTAAGCAAACAGGCTCCTCCATGATGGACTGGTTTACCATCATGAACTACCAAACAGGACAAAACTCCTCCCTTGAACTGTCCTGGGATTGCATGCTGATTCTACAAATGCTCCCAAGCTTCTGCTGCAGAGTTGGGCTGGCAGATCAGGTCCTGGGCCACCCACGACAGAGGCCTCTAGAGGAGCAAGGGTAGGAGGGATCCTTGAGAACTGCTGAAAGCCATGCTTGGGAAAAAAAAAATCTTAGTGTTCACTGCATGGCTGTTTTGGGATTGGCAGATAAAGGCCTGGGAAATGGAGAAGCCTCAAACAAGATTTTAGGAGGCTTGTGTTCAGTTCAGGTCCCAGATGGAAATTTGGCCATCATCCCAAATACTAAGATGTTTTCCTGCACTATAAAAATGATATGCATGTTCATTTCTGCTTCTGGCTATAACTACTGGTTAATTACCAAGTTACATTAAAGCAAATAAGTCTGTACCATTTTAAAGGAAATATAATGTGTTAATGTTGGTTAGAAGAGACACAAAAAGATACCACTTGTATGAAACAGATAATTCCCTTTCACAGTAGGTCAAATATAACGAGCTTCCTACTCAAAGCCCAAGATGGAAAATATGCACTCATTTCTGGAGATCTAGTAAGATGGAGACACAAACATCTGAGCAGCTAAATATAGCTCTGAGTAGCAGTGTTTTGTACAGTACATTCTAGCATCTCTTAACTTAATATGGAAATTGGTACAAAAATAAAATAAGCAGTATTTTCAGAGCCTGTCACTGCTTGTGTGCTCAGTGGGATTCACACCACCAAATTTCAGCCTGTGTTGAAATTACTCTGCAGTTTTTTGTCTTGCACTGTCTCACACATCAAGAAGGCAGAATAATGATGTCCAGCACT
Organism: Calyptomena viridis; assembly: GCA_013390005.1. Taxonomy (NCBI): domain Eukaryota; kingdom Metazoa; phylum Chordata; class Aves; order Passeriformes; family Eurylaimidae; genus Calyptomena; species Calyptomena viridis. Next base: position 269,287 of record WEIV01004627.1, on the reverse strand, counting down.
AAAAGGCCATGTCTATTGAGATATATAAAGGTTACTCCACAGAAAGTCAATATGAGAACTGAATTGAAAATGCCTTGTCCTTCAGCATTCCTGCAAGAGCGATAAGGTAAGTTTAATAAGAGGAGTTCAGGTTTTGGTCAGAGATTTCCCCAGCCATTAAATGCCAGTGGTTCAGTTTTGCAACATTTGTTACTGGACAGATGCCCTTTGGATCAGCTTGTGGTTGCTGAAGCTTGGGGTCAGGCTTGGGCAGGTAGTGCTGGAGCAATGCTGCAAAACCCTCAAGAAGGAAGAGGAGGCAGTGTGAACCTGAAGAGCCATGTCAGTGACACATGGTTTTCTCACATTTCTCCTCCCTTCTTGCTGAACGGCAAAAAGTTTGGACTTGTGTGTGACTGCTTTTGCAGTGATTTAAACTTAAATTTCCCAGGCCTGACTCTGGCCTATCCTGTCCCTTGCTCAGCTAGTGGCCCAAGCACTGGGCATATGCAGGACTTGGTGGCCTGTATAACAGATCATAAGACAATTAGGTCAGGAAGGGACCTCCTTGAAGCCAAGCTGATACCCTAAGCAGCAGGGTGCAGATGGCAAGAAATTCAGAGCACAAGTGGGCTCCATCACTGGTCACGTCCCAAAAATCCCATTGATGGCTGGGGGGATCTTAGTGTGGTGCTTTCTATCCATCTGCCTGAGAGAAAGCACTGGATGATATCCAGCCATTAACAGGTTTGTCAGCACTATTGGCCTGAGTGAAAGGTAAATCTGTATGTCAGCTTCACCTTATGTAACAAAGGCATTTGCTCTTAAAACTCAAATGGAAAATAAAATGCAAACAAAGCAAGGTGTGTTTTCATCTATTTCCACTTTATATTATCCACCTTCAAAGACAGAAAGTTATGAAGCTTGCTACTAAGCATAAGTCAATAAATAAACAAATAAAGAAAATATCAACAAGCTGGATTTCAGAGGTCATGGGAAGAGAGTGAGTGCCATGCTTTCAAGCCTTCTCCTTCTCTTTTTCAGTCCAAAAACTGTGCTCTGCCCTGGGGTGAGGAGGGAGCCCTTGCAGGAAGCAGCTGAATTTGAGCTTCTTTAAACTGATGAACTGGATTCAACCGTGCACATCCTTATGAATATAACTAGTCCAACAGAGATCAGTGAAAACTGTAAATAATTTGGTGACCACCAACTGCTGTGATGGTCAGTTCCAGCTCACCACCAGGTGTCTCATGGATGACCAGGACTGATCTGGGACTGTCCCACACACGTGGCAGCACTGCAAGACAGGCTCCCAAACATTCCCCAGCCACGGCAGCTCACAAAGCAGATGCCCAAAGACAACACACAAGAGAAGACATTTTCTTGCCTTCAGGTTTGCTGAAGTCATGGGATGATGGAGAAGGGGACATCTGGAGCTGCACCACTACTGTGACACATAGCACATTCCAGAGCAGGTTCAAGACAGATGTTCTCCCTTCCCTACCACAACTATAGCTCCCTGAAATAATCTCATCAGCTGGGTCCTGCTCACAGCACCTCACATCTATCAAGATGCAGAAGGAAGCATGGTACCCTCTATGCTCTAATCCTTTTTGCCAAAGGCATCTGGGAGAAGTACCCACAACACTCCAAAGTCACAGGAAAAGGGGCTGTGGGATTCACATGAACAATTTTGAAATGCAATGAGTATCACATCCTTATAGACTAGCTGGGGTGGTAGGAGCTGAAATAACATTTGTATTGTGTCTTGGCCAAACCAGACGCTGCAGTCGAAGGTTCGGATAAGAGCGAGGTTTGGGTAAGACCAATAGCACAATAGCAGAGAACAACTCCTAGAGCTGAAAATCTGTGTATCAGCTGCTCTTCAGTACAGCTTCTCTCACATTTCACCACCTGATGGGTAGTCCAGGTTTATGGTTCACTCTTCAGAGGTCGGTCCGTGGATCTGGAAGCAAGAAGATAGAAGCTCTGCAAAGTTTTTTAGCTAAAAAAAAAAAAACAAAAAAACCCAAAAAATTGTGCAGTCCCAGGCATAACAATGTCAATCTACCCGCCTTTGCCTTCCTGAAGCCTCTGGAGCCTCACCTGCTCTAGGAGTCATGGAGTCTGCAGCTCTGCTACAGGTGAAAGGCAACAAGCAAGAGGGCTGGGGGAAATTCTGCCTTCATGCCCTTAACAGAAAACATAAGGGCTAGGTGACACCTTCACTGACCTGGGAGGCTCTGCTGGCTCAGAATGCCCCTTTTTGTGGTCTGAGTCCCATCTGGATCCCATGAAGAGGAATGATGCTTGAAGACACACAAGTAGAACAAAAGAAAGCTTAAACCCAGTCAAGCACAAAATTTTATTCCTTAAATTGTCTGCTAAGGTTGGGGAGGACTTTTTATTGCTGATAACATTTGTTTCTGGAGAGGAACATGCATCTGTGGGAAGAGAGAGTTGACTTTGTCAATGCCCCATGGGGCTGTGTAAAGTAGCTGAGTGGGAGAATTTTTGACACCTCCCTGTGCTGGAGTCAACCCAAAAGTGTGGGCCAAGACTCCAGCAAGAGCGTCCCCTGGGGAGACACGAGAATAGCACAGCCAATCCCACCTCTCCTTGAGAGCTGCTCTCCAGTACTCCTGCAGCCTCAGATAGAAACTGAATTCACAAATGGCACAGCGATGCAGGGAAACAGTGGGGGGAAAGGGAAAGGTCAGCTAAGGTTGCTCCCACTATGGCCCAGCCAGAGCAAATGACAAACAAGAACAGACCCCTGCAGAGCAGCACTGGGGAAAAACAATGCATGTGCTGCAAACATTACCCCGTGCTCATTGTCCCCTTTCTTCTCTTATGAGAATGAATGTAAGAAACAAAACCTACTTTGTACAAAAAGCTGCTATGGAAACCATAGGCAGAAGGAGGAATTGGTGCAGGTTGTACTGTGCACATCCATTTCCACTTGCTTGCATACCAGAGTATATACATTATTCCTACTACCACAGATGAGCAGCACCAGATGCAGTGGGCTGAGATGCTGTTTTATTACCAGACCCCTGTGGTAAGGAAAGACATCAGGCTTTAGCTTCTGTGCGTTCTTCCAGGGAGCCTGCAGAGCCAGCAGTATGTACCTCTTAAGAGGTAGGACATCCACTTGGTCTTGTCATAGAAAACAAGCAGTTTTGACAAGCTTGCAGAAGATGTGCCTTGGGGGTGGCAGCCCTGTGAGTCCCACATTCCTACTTTTTCAGTCAATTTCTCCATGTCACACCAATGCCAGCTGTTTGGCTGCTCCCATCAGTGAATTTGCTCTACAAACAATAGTTCTGCAAAGAAATTATTCCAGCAATGGAGACTGGGATGATCAATGGCTTATAGCTGTGTGTACTGAAGTGACAGCACTGTAACAAAAAAACCCAATACATCAGTTAGGTCACACAAAGCTGACAATACTGTAGATATTTGTAGACTGAGGATAGCCCTCCGTAGAGGATACTCACTGGATCCAAGGACAAGTGTGGCAGATTCCCATACCTACACATAGGCTCTGCTGTAGTGGCAACTTTCCACCTGCTCATGTTGCTCCTTGTCTTGGCTGTATGGTACAACCACCAGCAGTGGGCACATGCTCACCTTCCTGTGTGCAGTCTGCAGATATAGCCTGTGACAAATGCAAAATACCTTCTGCGACTGAGGCCAGCTGTGCTGGCAACATTCCCACCAGGCCCACTGGACCACTACCTAGCAGAAAAAATTACTCCCTCACCAGTGCTCAGACACTCCCAAGAGGCACTCCAAAGCTGCACAGATGACTGCAGGCCTGTGATATGATTTTTTTCCTAGTACTCAAAAGGCAGATGGAGGTTTGTGACTGGTTTCTCCCAGCCAAACTTCCTGCAGAGGGATGACTAGTTTCCAGAGTGTTAAACAGACATGTGACCATGGCCAAATGCCAGATGGCTGGAAAGAGTATTGGAGCAGCCCTCATGATGCATGTCTAGCCTTGGCTGCCAGCATCATGTACCATATGTATCAGCTCCCAAATAGAAAGGCCTGGCTGCAAGTTGGGAGCATGACACAGGGATAGCACAATTTTTACTGATGCCATCATAGCACAAGCCAGAATGAACATTTTTTCTTTCCCTTGCTTCCTTCACTGTGCAAAGGGATTTGCTTCAAAGGCTCATTTAGTGATAGTGTAGATGGAAAAAGCTGTTTCAAAGCAGGACATCCAGCAGAAGATACAATTTTTGCTTCAGTAGATATAATGTCTGTGTAATTCTCACAACAGATGACTTCAGGGAATGAGGAAGCACCGAGGTGTAGGAAGGTAGTGTAGTTTGTGCTACGTAATCAACTGTAGGCTAGTGGTAGGGAAGCTGATGCTGTTGGAAGGGCTACGAGGTTACACATCTATCTGAAAAGCCTCATGCAATGGATTTACAGTTACTCTGTCCCCAGGAGCACTCACAACAGCAAAGCCTCTGAGCACTCTGGCTCTTTGCTTTCCCTTGTAATCAGTGCACAGCCACGGGATTTGTGTCTGCATTTGATTCATGGTGCAGCCATTACTGACGCTTGTAATCAGGAGAAGAACACAAGCGGAAAGGAAAACAAAGAAACAAAGAAAAAACCTCCACGTGGCATCACTCTCTGCAAAACAGCAACTCCAGCTGCAGTTTCATGACCTCTTTATGCTGATCTAACTCTGGGCTCTCACAGAAACAATCAGCCCTAAGCTTCCTGCCTACCTTGTCATGAACCAGACCAGGGAATTTGAATGCTATTTACCGTTCTTTAATCAGGTTCCTTTTCATTTGGATCAGCTACCTGAGTGGCATACTGCCCAAGCACAGGAAGCAGCAGGAGAGCACAGGCAGTGGCACCAATACACAGCAAGATTAGCTAAAAGATGTATTACAGCAACAGCCTCACAGCACACCAGCTGTAACCTGCCTCAACATATTCTCACACGCACACTGACACAGCCTGCAAAAAGCACAGCCAGTTTCAGAGCTATTCAAATGTGTATGCCACACCAGTTACACACTAATCAGTGATCTGCCCAGACTGATTTCATTTACACTTTAGTCTGTGAGATGCTTATGAGAGACATGAAATGGAGCTAGAACTTTGCAGACTCCTAACAAGCGTGAGAGACAAACAGACAGCATACAAATTATAACTACAAAAAAAACCCCCAAAACAAACCCCAACCCCAAAAGACAGTTGCCTACTTATTTTAAAAAGAACTTTGTTGCCATTTTTATTTTCAAGAAATACATACACTTGGAGAATAAAAGAGAGGCTTTTTTATCCCCAATGATGTCCAAATGGCAATTCTCAAATGCAGATTTCAGTCACATGACAGCATTTAATCTGGATCAACAGAGCACTCTGATCCCTGAATGGGATTTTGGCACTCTAGGCCATTAACTCATATTTACATTCCGGAGGTGGAGACTGGTTCAGAGGAAGCCTGAGGATTTGAACAAGGTGGGAACACTTTATCATGTGGAATGGTGCTTAGTCCTGGGAAGTTCAAGTCTCTGTGTAGTTAAGAGCTGGGCCAGTCCATTCATCAGCATCATAAATATGGTCAGCGACATCACCAGCACATAGTGGCTAATGCTGCAAGGAGGGGACAGATGAAAAAAAGTGAGAGAAAAATACAAATTTGCAGAGTAAAAAAATCCTGACATAACCCTCTGAATATTTTTTTTTTCATTTTAACTAGGCCTAGTCATTGACATAGGGTGTCACTATATATGCCACTCCTAGAAGACAAGTATTATAGTAGCATTGTCATGTAAAAACCAAAGTCTGTGACAAAATAAAATGGTGGGGACAACAGGAAACACAACTGAGCATATATTGAGTGAGGTGCCAGGTATACTTTTCATTCAAGTGGGTAATTCAATTAATGTGACTGAAACAATTGCAAAACTTCCACTTGCTCTCAACTCTAACACAGAATCTAGGCAGAACTTGCCATCAGTTCATCACTTGACATTCCCTGGTAGTAAGACAACCTAGATATTTATGTCAGCTGAAGTGCAATTTTCTAGAGAAAAAACTATTCCAGTGACAAGTAGCTTTAAGAAAAAAAACCAACAAAACAAAAAATCCCCCCCCACTACTTTTTCACTCAACTTTTCTAAAAACTGTAGAATTCTCTGCTGTGGTAACACATGATTTCAAAGAGAAAAGTTCAAGACTGTCTAATAAACACAATATGAAAATGCAGCTTCTGGATTAGGAAGACCTTAAGTCACGAATGATTAAAAGACTAACAAGCAGAGAGCTTGTTCTCCACTCCTTCAGTTCTGTTACCTGATGTTCACTAGTGTTACGGATGGGTTATTTAGGGTCAGACTGAGATCTGACCTAGGATATTCAGCATCCTGTGTTCAATGGGTTCAAGGCTTATTTTGAATTAAGTCTGGCCAAGGATGTCAATAAGACCAAGAAGGCCGCCTTCAAAAACACCAATAACAAAAGGAAAACTGTGGAAAATATGGGCCTGCTACTGAATGGAACAGGGATCCTTGCAACAGAGGTTGCAGAGAAAGCTGAGATACTGAACGCTTCCCTTGCTTCAGTCTTCACTGCCAAAGCTAGGTCTCAAGAATCCCTGACCCAGGAGATCAGGGAGAAAATCTGGAGGAAGGCAGACTTCCTTGGTGTGGGAGCATTTAGTAAAACCTGACATCCACAAGTCTGTGGACCCTGATGGCATGCACCCAGAAGTGCTGTGGGAACTGGAGAATGGCCTGGCATTGATGTCCTCATCATCTTGGAAAGCTCATGGCAATCAGGAGATGTGCCTGAAGACTGAAAGAAAGCCAGTGTCAACCTAGTCTTCAAAAAGGGCAAGAGTGAGGACCCAGGGAACTACAGACCAGTCAGTCTCACATTTATCCCTGGAAAGGTGATGGAATGGTTCATCCTAGAGATCATCTCTAAGCACATGGAAGACAAGAAGGTGATTAGGTGTAGTCAGCATGGATTCACCTAAGGGAAATTATGCTTAACCAACCTGATTGCCTTTTATGATGGGATACAAGCTGGAGATAAATGAGTGGAGAACAGTGGATACCATCTACCTGGACTTCAGCAAGGCTTTCAGCACTGTCTCCATGATATCTTTATAGGCAAACTCAGGAAGAATGGACTGAATGAGTGGACAGTGAGATGGATTGGGAACTGGATGAACAGCAGATCCCAGACAGTTGTAATCAATGGCACAGGGTCTAGTAGGAGGCCTGTCACTACTGGTGTCTCCCAAGGTTCAATACTGGGTGCAGTATTGTTTAACTTATTCATGAATGACTTGGATGAAGGGACAGATGGCTCCTCAACAAGTTCATTGATGACACAAACTTGGGAGGGATGGCCAATACCCTGGAAGACTGTGCAGTCTTGCAGAAGGAACTTGACAGGTTGGAGAGATGGGCAGAGAAAAACTTGTTGAGGTTCAACAAAGGCAAATGCAGGGTCCTGCACCTGGGGAAGAATAACCCCTTGCACCAGGCCAGGCTGGGGACTGACCTGCTGGAAAGTAGCTCTGCTGAGAAGAACCTGTGGGTCCTGGTGGACAACAAGCTGTCCATGGGCCAGCAGTGTGTCCTTGTGGCCAAGAAGGCCAATGGTATCCTGGGGTGCCTTAGGAAAAGCATTGCCAGCACATTGAGGGAAGTGATCCTGCTCTCCTACTCAGCCCTGGTGAGGCCATATCTGGAGTGCTGTGTCCAGTTCTGGGTTCCTCAGTACACAAGAGACATGAAGCTTCTGGAGCAAATCCAGTGGAGGACAACAAAGATGATTAAGGGACTGTAGCATCTCTCTTATGAAAAAAGACTGAGAGTGTTGGGCCTCTTTAGTCTCGAGAAGAGATGGCTGAGAGGAGATGTGTCATCAATGTCTATAAGTACCTGAAGGGAGGCATAGAATCACTCTTCTCAGTGGTGCCAAGCAACAGAACAAGAGGCAACAGGCTAAAACTAGAACACAAGAAATTCTACCTGAACTTGAGGAAGAACTTCTTTACTGTGTGGATGACTGAGGTCCAGAACAGGCTGCCCAGAGAGGTTGTGGAGCCTCCTTCCCTGGAGATATTCAAAAGCCATCTGGACACAATCCTGAGTAACATGCTCTGAGGGACCCTGCTTGAGCAGGGAGGTTGGACTAGATGACCTTCAGTGGTACCTCCCCACTTCTACCATTCTATGATTCTGTAACGTCTCAATCAAGCTGCTGTTAATGGAAACCACTAGTCATTAAAAAACCATAATTTTTCCAAAGCCAGTGACATTCCAGGCTAGAGATGCAGATGAAACACCACTGCACCTGTGTTCATCATGCATCCAGCACTGCTTCAGTTTTTCCTGAGACTAATAAAGACATGGCATTCTGACATGAGAGGTCCTGATGCACCCAGACCCCCAATTTCAAAGTAGATGGCTCTTTAGGACAACCAGAGTAATTTCAGACTCAATGAAGTCTGAATTTAGTCACAATAAAGGATTGCAAGGCATGCTTGCTGGCTTAACGACCTGGAATTTCTGCCAGAGGACTCATTCAGTTTGAGAGTTTAGCCACAGAAGAGCAGTAAAGCTCATAATGCCGACGCTATCAATCCTCACAACCCTGAGACTGTGGCAACTCTGGCGCTAGTCTAGCACAATTTAGTTCTGTGAAGTGGAGAAGCTCTTAACAAAGCTGGGCCACTAAGCAGTGAGAGAGAATAAAAGTAATCCAAAAAGTTCACTAATGAGCAAGCTCTTCCAATGCCAGAGTACCAACAACGAAAGGACCAAAGTGCATGGAGAACAGGAAAACAGACTTGACTCATGCTATAAGGTTTTTCTATTTCAGTTGGGTCTGACTTAACCTTCTCAGAAATACTTTGGTAAAAATATGTAGTTTTATGAAATCAATTAGAAAAAGCCACTGGCATAAATGGGCTCAGACCTCAATGAGGACAATCCACCTCAATAGCCTGCATCCATGCAAACTCCCACCTCCATGCAGCACAGCTGAAAATATTCACTAATGTGCACAAGTCAAGGGTTAAAATACCAGATAGGAAACATCTTTCCTACAAGCATCTTCTTCCAGTTTTAGCTAAGCAAAGCAGCATAAGAGCCAAGCTCCTGCCCTGTTTCTGTGGGGAACATGTAAGAAGACACAGTGAGATCATGCATGAAGTCAGACATGAAGCCTTCTGTCACCTGGGCAGTGCACTTTGGACTTTGTAGTTCACAGCACATCTACAACAACAAAGGTAACACAACTCCCTCAAGAGCTGCCCTTGGAAGATCACCTGGGTGTGTTACAGCTTCGGTTTCTGTTCTCCATGGAAAGGAGATGTTGACAGCTGAAATTCAAACCCTTGTTGCAGTTACCTCCATGGCTTAATGTGCCCTTGGGGACTGTACAAGCACCACAGGTAGATGAGTTTGCATGGGTCTTAAAGGAACAACCACTCCAGCAAATAACTGGATGGCCTAAGTGTCTCATGCATTCCTGGTAACATCCCATCTTTCACCAGGCATCAGAATTCTAGTTTTTCATAAGCAGTGATACCACATTCCTTCTAACTTTCAAAGTAAGCTTGAATGAGAAATCTAAGTCACAAGCCAAATGAAGATCCTGCCTTTATTCCTACAGATAACCCAAGACAGCCACCAGAGGACCATGCTGGCATCAGCACAGTCCCTAGACAGGCATCCGAGTTCCTGTCTGCCCCAAAAGGAGCTCTTTGAGACGTAGGTGCTAACCAGTGATTTGGGGGGGCATAGAGAGGGGCTTTCTCAAAGGAAAATGTCTCCACAAACTCCCCTTAGCTACTTGTCACTTGAGAGACTGGGTCCTCTGTGCTTTTGTAAAAAAGAGAGCATTGCACACATGTCTCCCTGCAAAAGGCTGAATAGTTATGCTGCTTTATTAAAATATCAATTGATCAGAGTAAAGATATATATATAATGCAATAGAGTACAATTAAAAACAATTTCAATCTGCTTGTCATGTAACTACAAACAGCCAGCTCAGGGGCTATCAGCAACTGGTACTGTGATGCCTGCAAGCAGCTCTGTCTGGTAAATTACTTCTTAGGCTGAAGTAATGCTGTAGTTAAACACAGCAAGACTCTTACAAGTATATGCCACAACAGCAGTGTCGACATCTTGATCCCTATACAATTCAGAACTGCACTCTTGACTGGATCTGTAGTTACAGTGAAGGAGGTAATTGTGATGCAGAAAGCTTGTTTTGAGAAGTCAAACCTGAGCTAATAAGAAAAAGGAGAGAGATTCTAGGCTCCAGGCAAGTTAGATCCATGTGGAGGAAGAAGAGACATTAAACAGGTACAAGAGAATAGCATAATGGAGCACAGTGGGGCAATGCTTATAGAGGATGAGATGGTAGAGGTAGTAGGTGTAGGGATCACAGAGAATCTACAGCAAGGCAGCACTGTTCAATGGAAAGGTGAGTGCCCTATGTATGGATCAATGTCAACAGGCAAAGCTGGTGGTAGGAAAATTCTTAGGGAGGAAGACACCTGTTTCAGTGGCAAGGAATGACAAGGAGAACATATGAGGTACTACCATCTCCTGGCTTTGTGTGTGACAGTGTATATTGGTGAGAAGTACTAATCAAAGACAAGAAGAATCTCAGATAGTCGAAAATGAGAGAGGTTGGTGAGAAGAATCAATCTTGCTCCAAAACTTGTCTTTCTCCCAGGATGGGCTAATTTCTAAGATGGCAGACCTGATTAGAAGCTGGAAAGACAGGCAGATGGTGTAAGTTACCACAGCAATTAAAAAGCTAAAAACAAAAAAAGTAAAACAAAAACAACTTGTGCAAGAACTTGGGGTAGCACTCTCCAGAAGAGTCTGAAGACATTATTTCTCCATAACATGCTATTTTGAACTGTGGGATTGTTCCCAAGCACACACTGAGACCCCGGATTTAGATTCTGAATTTTAAGTTCTCTTGCATATCCAGCCAGGATTCCACATCCTCTCTCCTCTGTTTCACAAAAAAAAAGAAAAAAAATCACAAAGCACACCACTTTTGTTTTAATACTCAGACCCAGAAGTCCCAGAACCCCAACACTGAAATCAATTCTGTTATCCCTAAAACCTAAAAAATCTAGTCTCATGCTTTATCTATGTCCTCTGACCTTTGAGACTGCAGAAGAACAGTTAAGATTATATCTTTATATTTCAGCAACTGTTATAAAAAGAGGGAGTAGTACAGTATGTGTCTGTATAAAGCTATGTAATAGTCATATAAAGAACCTTTAAGGTTTATCTTGACTATCAGATTATACAGCTATTTACAAAGTACATATGCTGTAAAGATATAGTAGGCCTTGAAGGCTCTCTCTCTATCTGGAGATGTATAGAGCTAGATAAACATACCTTTTAAGTTAAAGAGAAATTATTTTAGTGTCATTGCATATGATGCAATTTAGGTTACCTCAAGATATATAGGTAGAGGGTAAGGTTAGCAGTCCTCAGAAGCTTGCATAAGCCACTGCTTTGAGTTCCATATCACTGAAAGACTATTATCCTATTATTATATCAAAACAATGAAAAACTCTCTGAAAGACAAGTTCACATTGATTTTGACATGAACATTAAGAAAAGGGGCTTTAAAACTTTCTAAGAAGCCATAAATATTTATGGTAATTGATAATTTACTGAGAGGAGGGAATCAGTGGTGTGTTGATAATTTGCTGAATGTGGTAATACAGGACTGTATGTTGGATCTGTTGTTGCTCAGCATTTCATTAATGAAATCTGTTTCCATTCAAAGAATACTTTATGTGGCATGGTGAATTCAACTAGGAGAATAAAGACATCACACTGTAAATGCAAATATGAGGCACAGTAAAATGACATGTGGTTAAAACATGCTAGAATAAGATGTAAAAGCCAGCAGTTAGGGGCAAAATTGGTTTAAAAAAAGAAATGTCAGTTCAGTAGATAAACCTTACTTCCAAACAAGATTCACTAGAAACAAAACATCAGCATATAAAAAGGATAAAGGTCTTTTTATCTCAAGGGATTTGAAACCAGCCCTTCCAGATGAATCTTAGGTATAGGAAAAGCCAACTATTGCTTAATGAGTCTCCTACTGAACTTGCATATTCTTACTAAGGGAGAGAACATGCAAAAGTTTTTAAGTTTGGTAATTAGAAAATCCATAGAAAGCTACCACCACAAAAAAAGTATGGAAAGCTTTACAAATGGGGCACATATACCACTGGACTCTGACAGACTTCAGAGGAATGAATTGCCACTGGGCATTACATTCCTGCTTTTCCACCTGTGATTTCATTGATGTGGTAACTAGTAATAGAAGAGAAACCCAGATATTTTTGCTGACACACACACTTCCTATCAGTGCCACAGAAAAAACCCCTAACAAAATAAACCCCAACCCTACCAAACCTCAAACAACAACAAAAAACCAAATGTGAGCAGCTCTCCCTAAGAGTGCTCCTATTCTTTGCTCTGTAAAATCCTGTACGGTTTTGTTGAGACACAAACAGTTGGGGTTAAAAACAAACTCCATCATCTCTTTAACTGACTCAGCCTTCTCAGGAAAATTTTGGCAACATGTAAAATGTCAACTAAGACAGGATATTTTCAGACCTGGCTGTCAAAGCAGCAACACACAACACTGCAATGAGAATGCCACAAAGCTGTCACTGCACTTGCAACAGGAGGACAGGAAAGAGCCATGTTAGTATCTCACTCCCACTGGTTTTGGGAATTGCCCAAACCCCCGTGAAGCTCATCTTCTCTTTCAGGAATAAACAGAAAAAAAGGTCTGCTGTTGCCTGCTGATTTTGCCAAGCCTGAGGATCACATATTAGAAATCTGCTCAGAGAAGAAAGTTCTGGTGCCAGAATAATGCTCATACTAGATAAAAGGAGGACCATTTCACCACTGTACCTATGACTTCACCTCTTTTCTTATGCAACCTAATTATTTTTAACTTATGTGCATATACACACATACATACAAAACATAAAGAGACTACAATAAAACAACACAAATGGTAGAGTCAAGCACTCAAAAGTGAAGTAATGACAGAGACTGCCTGAACATTATGCATTTCCATGTTAAAATTTAATCACAAATTACTCTTTTGAAAGATCTTTTTCAGTGCTTTCTTCAGTGATCAAAACACACGGAGGCAGAATTACAGTGGTGCATAATAAGCTCTTCTAAACTCTTCAGAGTAAGGCAAACTTCCAGCTGAAATGGATCAAACAATGCATCACTGTTGTAAAGCTCTACACTATGAAAGCCGTGTATCAGAGAGGACATTTTTGGGTACTTGTAACAATTTATATTTTTGCTGCTAACTCCAATTTAGCAAGCTTCTTGCCCACAACATCAGAAATCTTCTGAGGTCTTTAATACCATTATCAATCTTCAGGGGAAGAATTCAAACCAAAGGATGAGGCCATCTGATTTACTGTAAACTGACCACAGCAAGGAAGCATGATGTTAAAGCATCATTTTCACTATTTGATCTAGCTGTATCTCTGCCCACTAGGAACCTTCAAAAGGTAGCTATAAACAGGAACTGGAACCTCCAAAGGAAACAGGTAGAATACCTGTGCACATGTGTGTCATGGATGCACTTGCTACTGGGAATGTGGGGGCTCAGCAAAGCAAACTACACAGTGTTAACAATGGATCACTATTCAACTTCTGTTTAAATAACAGTGTCAAGTGACCAGATTGGCTGGATTAATAACACACATTCCCTACTAAGCTTATTATGGCATGTTATCTATTTCCACAACTGAAGGAAGGTAAATCTGAAATGTGTATTTCTCGTATTTGTATTTCTGGACTATTCACAAACAAGACTGTACAGCTGAAAACCTGTCCCATGATGTATGCTGCAGAGGTTAACACAACTCATAATGCAAAACAAATTCTCTCATTTTACCTGTGATTTCTATGTTTAAATCCTCAAGTTAAACTCCTCCCAAGCAGAGGGAAGATATATGCATGGACCTTGGTAGCCACTAACATATTTACATAACATTCATTAATTCACAGTGGACTGTATATGGAGGCTTAACCAGACACAAGGCAATTAACAACTTTGATAAATTGTTATTTTAACAGTGATTACAACTAATTAAAATGCAAAACAGTAATTTTTTTGTGTGTGTAATTACTATTCTTTAGCAATCAAACAAATCCTAATAACTGTATTTCTTGCCATGCGAGATTCATTACTTACTCCATGTTGCTCTGGCACAGATTTTAAGACACAAGTTTTAGCTTGGGATATGTATACATATGTGTGCACACGTTTAAAGTCTGTGGAACATCCCTGAAGCATTAGATTAAAGAGAGTAATTGGAAATAATTACAAGAGTTATGAGTAGATGAACAACAATGCAAACCTATGAGCCCTTAAAATGCAACAGGGGCAAAAAATGTACCCTACCTTGTTCCAATATCCAGCCAGCTTCCATAATCTTTAACCAAAAAGAAAAAGTGCTAGGAAATAAAACAACTTTGATTAGTACATCAACACTGCACAATTTGAAACAGAAAATGAAACCAAATATGTTCAATCCATTTACTCCAAATTTCTAATTCTCTAAGTAGAATAAGGGCAAGACCTTCTAGGAATGCTCATTTGGACCACAGTAAGGAATAATCTAGGAACTAGAAACAGATTTAACACGGTATCAAACAAAAACATCTAAAGATGAACTAAGTTCTGTTTAGATGGGCTTGCAAGAAACAGTGTAATGCCAGAACTTTTTCAGTAAGTAAAGCCAAGCCACGTTATTGTTTGAAAAAACAAGATCCCAAATAATGCATAGTACCTAGAAGTTTTCATGGAATTTCAACACAAATTTCTTTGGGCAACTCTGGCAGTTCCCCACCTGTAAATTGAAATAATCTTGGGAGAAGACAGTACTTGTCTATTACTGAATTCCCCTGAATCTAGCTAGTGGCCACACTGATTGAAGACCGCAAATCCTGTTTTCTTTTTTTGTCCTGCAGCTTCCTCTTTTCTTGATAAACACAGAGCATATCAAACCTCTTCTGTAATTACTTTTTTGTACACCATTTGTACAAGCAAATACAAGGACATATTTGCTGATTGTTTTAAAATACTTAAATCAAAATAGGAGATTACATGAGGTACAAGACATGGATATACTGGGGCTTTGGGAACACCAGTAAATACCTGCAGTCCTGCTTTGGTTTAGTTATACTGATTTTATTAGTGAAATGCTATGAATGTGGTTTATTGATATTTTAATTCTTTTGCTGTGGATGTTGTCCAAAATCAGATTAGTCACAGATTTGAAACTAGACATAACCATACTTTCTCCATTTCTCACTCCAGACAAGTTAGCAACCATTTGGTTTTCACTCACTGATTTTCCTATCAGATGATACTCACAGATCACACTGTACTAAGAAATAACATCAGGAAAGTTTATTCCAAAGAACAAAATGAAAACACCATGTATGAAGTGACAACACCAGCTCTACCTGTTGGTTTGATAAGGTTTCTGTTTACCTTGTGATACCTAATGGCACTGCTTGCTCAGTTGAAGACAGTTTGAGTGGGCAACGAAAGCTTTTAATCTGCAAAAATTATGTTGGGGTATTGTTCAGCTTTGGGTTTTTTTAGCTAGTTTGATTTCCTAAACAGCTTATTACAACAGGCACAAAGTGTCTTTTCTGATGTTGCTGATCTCCTGGATTCTGACAATTTTAATAGAGCTGGTGGGTAATGCATTTGTTTTTTCAAGTTAAGTTAGGGTGGGTAAAGGGTTCAAAATACCTGAAAAATTAACTAAACCTTGCCCACAGGTAAAACCTATATTCTTATTTAAATTTTACCTAGGAATTTGATTGTAAAGCACATGAAAAACTCAGAGTGGTAACTTATTACTTCATTTTTGTCTCCTATTATTATGAGAACACTGCTTCCTCAGAAGCATTAATTACACGAAACCTGAAGAGCAGTGATTGGAAGAGTTTATCTCTAAGTTATGCTTGGATTTCAATCCAATTCTCTGCCCTACTTACAAAAACTTTGAAGTCTGAAACAAATTCAGACCTCTCTGGAAGGAATTAGGAGAACCCTCTGCTTCTTGATTTAATTTGAACAGAATGTGCAACAACAACTTACCAAAGCCATAATGTCTGAAATCACAAGAACAATAAGGAAAAGGCTGCAAAGGAAAAAAACCCAAATCAGACCATCGTCCTTTATTTATGGCCACAGATGTTAAAAAACCTTATTAAAACCCCCATGAAGAAATTAAAGTAAGATATGATTTCTTGCACTTGCCTTTCACTCAAGTACATTTTAATGTATTAGAGAACAGTTAAAATACATGACTAGGACATCGGGCATTTATAATCTCACCCTGCCTGAAAAAGACATTTCATATTAACAGAGTTTTGATTTTTCAACAGAGAAACCTAACATGAGTAATTTTTTTTTGAGAATAAGAGCAACTTACAAACAGCATCTGCCCATTCCTGATGCAAAGAGCTCTGTACAGATTAGACCAAATAAAGCTGACTTAGAGGCTTCACAATGGACTCAAAAGTGAGCAAAGCTGTTTGGCACAGGCAGGCAGACACCTGAGCCGATCAGTCCCACCCTGACAACCACCTCGCTGGGTAAGAGGCTGCTAAAGGACTTGCTTGCCCTGCTTCCAGATCTCTGCATGCCCATGAGCTGCTCTGGGAACATCCAGCATTTTGGTGGCATGCTTCCAAACCTCTGGGCCTCTGTCAGGTGACAGGTTACTTCTGGGTAGAAGGCTGTGGCCAGTAAAACAAACCAGAAGGGAGGACGCAGAGCTATTTTTTTTCCCCCCCATTAACCTAATCTTCTTTTCATTAAACTATGTAAATCCTAAATTACATGAAAGCAATTGCTGTAACTAGTTAAAACTGGTTTCTAAGTTAATGACACTGAAGCAATGTTGCAAACAGCTGACCCGTTAACAAAAAAGTCTTTAACTAGAATACAGCTAATTTATCAGTACTACCATCATAAAACCAGAATGGTTTTTTTGGGGAAAACGTCCTGCTGCAATATTGCAAGAGTAGGTACTGGGGGGACAACCATACCAATGCCACCAGATTGGGAAGTTTCTAGTATTGCCTGTGTCAGTTGTGCTTCATTAGTAAATCAGGATACAACAAATCAACTGTATCTCAGACACATGGAAAGGCTTCTCTCCACTTATTATGGCTCAGATAGGATGTTGCAATATTATAGTGCCTAGGAGGCACTCAACTAGAGGGCAAGCTCACAGGCAAGCTCCAAGAACATATTGGGACAGAACACTTCTCAAAGAAAAAAAAAAAAATAAAAACTTCTATCTGTATATAGGGAGTTTAGGAGCAATTTGTCCAAATCACAAAAATCTACTTTTTCCTCTTCTGAACTGCAGGAAGTCTTTCACAACAGAAAGACAACATTAATTTCAGGGCACTTTTATACACTGCAAAGACAAGATTGTTCCCTGTGATGGCTTAATTTATCTAGCAGGGGCAACAAGAGCAGTAAAGAGTGCAACACAGACTTCACGAGACACTGACAATCAGAGCACAACCTCTCCAGGGATCCTCAGCAAGTCTTGTGGTTTCTGCCTTGTTCCCAGGCTGATGCTGTGGCAGTATCACTGCTATTGTACCTCAGCACAGCTCAATGAAGCTGGCACAAACACCAGACAAGAGCTACAACCACAGCCTCACAAAGCAGCACAAAGGTCCCCTGGTTTATGAAGTTGGTGTTGCTTCCCCTCTCACACACTCAGATTAACATTCCATAAAAGTCTGCAATATCACCAGCACTGCCAAGGCAAGCATTCACAAGTTAGGAAATTCTGATCTTTACAATGCTTGAGCCCTAGGAAAAATGACTAGCTGGTTGTCCCAGCAACCCCAGTTCCTCTTGTATAAGCCTTAATGATGAGGATGAATGCTCTTCCTTGGGGGTCCAAGGGCAGACCAAGGGCAGTGCACACACAGCTAAAGCAGAGCAGGTAAAAGGGATGGTGAGCCTTGTGCTGCTGCTCCAGCAAGTCAGATTTCAGGCTACCCTCTCTCTCCTTAGCATCAGGTGGTGTTGTATAAGGAGGCAAAGGCAGAGAGCATCACAATAGCCAAGGGCAGCTTCCTCCTGCTCACCCAAGTAACATGCAGGAGAAGTCCCTGCACTCCTCCTACCATTGGCAGCAGGACATTCAGTCAGCCCCACACAACATCCCGTGGTGACAAGCACAAGATCACATGGCTGACAGGGACCTCCTGCATCCCAGCACCCTCCGTAATACCACATGATGAGCAGACAATTCAGTCCTGTGCACTGAGTCCACTGAAAGGGGTAAGGAGGGCTAACAAGGAGAATAAAAATCTTGAGACAGTGAAAAGCATGAGCATATTTCAAATCTGACTACAGCCCTCTGTGAGGCTGGGCACCCATGTCACATGGGCTGAGAAGTCTTTAGAGATGGGGAAAGGACTGGCAGCCATCTGGTCCTTCTGAAAAAAATATGTAATACTGAACACATGTAGGAAGCACTGAACTGCTGTGGAAGGACATCCAGCCTCTTTTTTTCTTTTTCTCAAATGCTATTTGTGGTGAGGCCAGTGCTACAAAGCTACGAAGTGGTTGTACTATAAATGGGCTATTTTAAAAATATACTGTAGGCAGAGATGCAATATAAAATAAAAACTGGACTTTAAATTCTGCTCATTTTTTTACATTATGGAGGAAAAAGTGCTCCTTCCCTGTATTGTCAGCAAAGAATATTAAATATCTGGTTGTTTCAGACAAGGCCAACACTTCCATTTATACTCATTTATCACTAAGAAAACAACTCCTGAGCTTGCAGAAATCACTAAACAAAACCCCAAACCATAATAACAAATAAAAGTAACAATGTGATCTAATAGTTGTGGGTTTTTTCTAATTCAGACTGAGATTTGACAGTCTGGAATTCCTATAAAATAGATTTGAAACCCTTACTAATGCAGAAATATAGCACTTACTGTACCTCTTAGAAGACAGCTGTGTTGTGACTTGAACAGCTTCAAAAGCACATGATACCAGAACAAATGGGATTATAACCTGTTTAAAACACAAGCTACATTTTGGCTTATAGTAATATTTACAAAACAACCTGGGCAAGTTGTGGAAACATCTTCCTGCTTTTGAAATTACCACAGAATGTATATCTTAGAATAATAAAATATTGGCTAGACAGGGCAGAAAATAATTTTGCAGGAAACTCTTTCACTAAATAAATAAAAAACCCCTTCCATGGTCACAGCTGAACTGCAGTGAAATAAGCCATGAGGCAATATGGAAAACTATAATTAAAATGCATCAATGATCCTCAGTTCATTTATCCATTTGAACACTAGTGATAAATGCTGCAACAAGGTTAGAAGACAAAACTATTCAGGTCCAGTATGAAGAGCTCCAAGTATAAATAGGACAATCTCATCTCAACCACAAAAAAGTCTAAATATAGAATGTACTCAGTAAGGCAAGGATTGTACTACTCCTTCAAAGCCAAGTCAAGTAAATGTAAATGGTTCAGTAAATTGGGAACAAAACAAACAAGTTAGAAACATGAACATTGACTTTTGCTCTTTACAAAGTTGATTAGCAATCCTTAAGTTACCAGTGTCAATGCATTAGTAAAACCTGATTTCTTCCATCCAGAAGGTTTGCATTATTGATTTGTGTCCTGCAGTATAACATGCAGTACACCTGTTCACTTAAGTCTGCTTTCTCTGACACAGAAGCATCAGAAATGCAGAGGCAAGAAATACTGCTTATTTTAGCAATAATCCAAAAACTCAGTGTTTTCCTTCACCTCTCTGACAGACCCTTTACTCAAATACTAGAAAAGTGTCCCATACCTTACGTGAAAACAAAAAGTGCAATCCAATCTTTGACAGACTATTTAAAAACATAAAAATTAATATCCATTGTAAAATGACAACCTAATCAGTAGAACATTCAAAGCCGGTACTTAATGTAATATTGTGTGTGTGTATATATATATATATAGTCAACACTTCTGTAGATATTATTATACTAAAGGAAAAAATATAATTTTTAAAATGAATTATTTTCAACATTTGAATTTTCCGTTTTAATACAATAAACTGACCTAATGCTGTTAAATTACACTTGCACACACTTTAGCTTCTGTCTTTTGGGAAATAGAATAATCTGTCTCTAGAAACACTACAAAGGCTGAAAGCTTCACACGTCATTAAGAAGGCTAATGAAGCTCAAATACATATATATGTTTTTGTGAATTGCAAAGTAACAACCATGTACATTATACATTATCTATTCAACAGTTCTTTGAGAGAATTTGACTAAGGTAAGATTACTAACCTTCAGTACAAGCAAGCCTCCCATCATGAAGGGACTGAACACAGTCAAGAAACAATAGACAGAAGCAGGATCAAAACTAGAGAAACATGAAAAAGACATTATATATCTTCGAAATTGCATTTTCCATTAAAAAAACAGAGCATTTAGTTACCCTGTAACATACTGGATGTATATACATTTTTAAACAAGGCTTCTAACTCTCTCTTCTCTTCCTGAAATATTAAATCAGCAGGGACTGCTGACCTCACTTTTCTTTGTCTACAGTTTTTCTCTGCTTGCATTTTTCGAGGTGCCATGCTTGTGGTGAGCACCCAAGCTCTCTCTGTTCATGCTGTTAATAACTTCTGATGGAATTGAGAGAACCTCGTAACCAACAAGCTCAAGCTCTTAGACAGCATGTCACAGAGAGCAGAAACAAAATAAATTATCATCATTCTACTAACTAGTGCTTTAATTCTGCTGCTCTGATTTTGCTAACTAAATTTATATTTAGTACGTCAACTGCAGGAAGACTTTTTTGTACCCTGTGTCTCAAACCAATGAATAAAATTTACCTGTTAATAGAAGCTATGTTTCCAGTGCCAAAAAAGGCTGTCACTATGAAGAAAACCTAAATGTATTTAAGGAAAATACACCACATAAATGGCCACAATAAAATAAAACCAGCATTCTCCCTCCTTTATTCCAATTTACTTTCAAAATCTATCATGAAATTACAAGAAGCTGACCCACTACAACAGCTTTACACTGCATTAAGAAATTCCAAGTATTGCCTAGCTCTACCCTAGATTTCACAAATTACTATGTCAATTTTAAAAGACAGGCACTGCCTGGGTAAGGTTTTAGAGCCTGTCTTGAGGCCCCTGTAAGAAAGCTGCAGCTGGCTTTTTGGGCCCCTAACTGGCAAGACAGGAACATCCCTGGACCACACATGTGCTTTTGCAGAAAGTAATGACATATGCATGTGTTCTGCACACCAAAAGAGATGGCTTCATTGAGGAACTGACCATGGAAGAGGCAGTTGGCTCTTAAACAAGACTAAAGGTTCCTGTGCTGTCCTTCCCATAGATTTGTTGTCCAAACACTGAGTCTATCCATTGCAACACAGGATACCCATTTTTTCCTTACTTGAGGAAGGGAGGACGACTCTGGCAATATCTATACAGCTGGAAGTTTTTTAATAAACCCTATCTTTTTCATCTAGATACAACACTTGCTGCTATACGAGCCCTTGAAAGATATTTTTCTACCTCCTGAGCTCATTGGAGCCCATTATAGCTCACACAGCTTCAGGTGAAGAATGGTTTTTAACTGCTTTACTGCATAGGGCAGAGAGTTAGTCAGTGAGAAGGGCTGCTTTTGCCACGGCTCCCCCTGGTCCTTTTGTTCCTGTTATAGCTCCTGCACTGGATCATTTAAGTCTCTCCATAAAGAATTTGCTACCAACTGTTCAGTAGAATCGTTGGGATTCTGCATGCACTATTTTGGAGGGATTAGGTCAGCATAACAGAAGAAATTATGCTTCCCCAGAGTATCACATAATTTCAAATTTAGTAACACAGCAGTCTAACAGAATAGAGCAGTTCTGCCAACTAAGATTTATAAGAACAACAGGTCTGCAATAAAATGAACAGAAAAATACCAGGAGTACATAGGGCTAATCAAAATGCTAAGCATGAGCAATCTGAATCTTCTTCTCTAAGACCAGTTATATGCTGACTCTCTCAGCACATGGTGACTATTGGGCCCTATATAGGAACCTTGAGACAATCTTAAAACACAGTTTGCAGGGTCACTGTTTCAGTATGAGTGCAGCAGAAAAGGTTTCTCCTCTAATACCACTATTTTTAAACATTAAACAGCATCTAAATTAAAAAATTTAAAAAGCCACAACATCCTTTGAGCAGGTGTGTATCATACCTGGTCTCTACAAAGGAGATCTGCACATTGTTTACTTTTTCGGGAGCTGAACAAAATACATTCAAGTGTTTTAGATTAAAGTAGTGCTCACTGGTGGGATGGTATGAGGAGCAGAAGAGGCCTTGGCTCTGTGTGAGCACTCCATTATCAACACTTCTCAGGACAAACCCAAAACATAGCCTCACACTAGCTACTATGAAGAAAATTAAGTTTACCCCAGCCCAAACCAGCACAGCTACATTCAAGCATGAAAGTAGTACTATGCTGGAGCTTTAAAAAATACAATTGGACTGCTTGATTTTTGTTTTGGCTAATTTTTAGCATCTGACAAACAACAAGAGCTTTACTAAAAGCTTAATTTTTTGCTAAAATAGCAAATGAAATTGATAAATTTACTGCAAGGTGCCTCAACAATTTTCAGGTATACACTAAAGCAAACACAAACATCCAACACCTAACAAACTGTTTTGCCTTCAGTCTTAGTACTAAACTGCCTTCTTAAAGTGGTTTCTGTTACACTTCCTCTGCTGCAGATTCCCAGTGTCCAACAGCACAGTTCAAAATTCCAACAGCCCATGGACTCTGTGACTATGATGCACCCTCTCAGATTTGGTTATTTGACAAACTATAAGGTCTGTTTTTGCAGGAGATAACTCCCTCCCCAGCTACAATAATCCACCTGCACTAGAAACCCCTATGTTGTAGACTGGCTCATAGTCTTTCTCCTACTTGCCCACTGATCAACCTTGCTGCCAAATAGCTCTCACTTAATTGTAATCCCATGATGAAAGACAAAAATTACAATGCTATCAAGTCTGTACAGTATTTAAAAAAAAATCAGCTGCAGCTCCAGCTACACTAATGCAAAATAACTGCTATGTTAGTGAATGAACAGCTCTTCCCTCCTAAGCCCATATGACTTCTAACAGCAGAAACCACTTGTCATATAAATAACTCTAGACCAGATTCTGTAAATGTGTTCTACTAAGAGCCTGCAGGAACTTTCTTTCTTGTCTCATCTGCTTGGCCATGGCCCATGCCTGCTTCCTGATATTTGTTTCCTAACACACTGCCATACTCTAAAAATGAGAATAACTTTAATATCACTTTTTTCAACTGATTCGTAAAGGTGAATGAGTTCCCTCCAGCCAAAATGTAATAAAACAAAACCAAACTGAAAACAGAACTCCTCAGAAGAAAGGTTACCTCAACTGTAATGGTCATAAGTGGGCAAGGAGCCAGATTCCAAAACACTGCATTTTTAACTACTTGATAAAAAAGTGTAATGTACAAGATCATTGCCTTTTGAGCAACACGAGTCAAATGATCTTTACCAGCTTCTGTTTCCAGTGACTACCAGGCTACAAATTTTGATTGCAGGTCTTTTGGAGACAAACCCATTTTTTCCCTGGAATGCAGCAACCAGCAAAAGGATACAAAGAAGAAGGACCTCCGGACATCATCTAGGTGGAGCTGTCGAAACTGAGTTAGATCCACAGCGTAGGCAAAGTTGAAAATGGCAAGCTGGAGAGCAGAAGAATTCAATGCTTAATATCAACTGATGGACTTTGATAGAGCCACCATATTTTTGCTGCAATGAATAAGAAACCTACTTCCCTATCATCTGTTATTAGGGTATTATAATGAAGACTGCAAACATTTCCCATATTTTCATTATACTTTAATGAATTAATGAATCTGCCAGAAAGTCTGTACAAGTGAGATGATCAAATGAACAACAGAGCTTCCACTGTTATCTACACTAAAAATGAACTTCTATGCCTTAGACTTATCATCATATTCCTCCTACACACAGTTCCACTGCTCACATCAGCATGTGGATAAAGTCCCACAGAAATAAAAGACTGCAATTATCCTCATTTGACTTATTTTGTGAATGAAAATATTAAAATANAAAGTTTCAAGTGAATGTTGACATACAGAGTGACAACATAAAACTTAACTACAGCATACCTATGTTCTTTTCATTTGCATTTGATAATTGATCACTGTTTAATGCTGCTTTAATAGAATTTTATTTCACAACAAAGAGAACACCAGACCAACATCAGACAGGCAAACATCACAGATGCCTTGTTACAAGATTCAAAAGATAGAGTTCTAGAGTGGAAGCACATCCCACAGATGATAGACATTTTCAGCTGCAATTATGGCATCATGCTAAATGGACATTCATATTCCATCTCTTAAGATGGTACAAAATATGCTCACACAAATTATCCTAACTAAACACAGCATAAATAGAAAGTAATTCTTGCTTTTATTTCTGATATTCACCTTGAATTGGTAAAGCCTGCTCTCTCACTCAAGCTTCAAAACTCTCTTGTAAGAGCACCACAAAACCATAGTACGTGTCAAGTTCACTTACCTGGCTCTAAGGACCCAAACAACTGCAAACAGCACTTTGGATCTAACCAAAACAAGTGGCACAGCCACAGTTGGTTAAACCCTTAACCTAACCTAAGAGCTACATTGCTGTATGATCAGAATGGGCTTTGCAAATTATTGACAATTTACTAAATTTTAAGGTGAGAGAAGTTGCTTTGATTACAAAACTCCCTCTCCATGCAAATCTGAGGTGATAGATCCAAGCTAGTTTCCAGCTCCTTGCCTGTCTACACAGAAATAAATCTCCATTCTTGNTAGTACAATATCACTTGACCTGAAGAGAAATTATCATAATGGAAATTTAAGAGGTGAATGAACTCCTTTTCACTAGGGAAAAGAAAAAATTCAAGTAATAGTCATCCAACACTGACATTTTAATTAAAGGTAATCTCATATCATCAGAGATCTGAGGCATATTCTCTAATACAAGATTTACTTTGTAGCATATATTAACAGGCATTCTAGGGATGATTTTTTGTAACTTAAAAATGTGAAGCAGGGGTAAGCATTATTGTTCCTTTCACTTGAAACCAAAAGTTTCAAGTGAATGTTGACATACAGAGTGACAACATAAAACTTAACTACAGCATACCTATGTTCTTTTCATTTGCATTTGATAATTGATCACTGTTTAATGCTGCTTTAATAGAATTTTATTTCACAACAAAGAGAACACCAGACCAACATCAGACAGGCAAACATCACAGATGCCTTGTTACAAGATTCAAAAGATAGAGTTCTAGAGTGGAAGCACATCCCACAGATGATAGACATTTTCAGCTGCAATTATGGCATCATGCTAAATGGACATTCATATTCCATCTCTTAAGATGGTACAAAATATGCTCACACAAATTATCCTAACTAAACACAGCATAAATAGAAAGTAATTCTTGCTTTTATTTCTGATATTCACCTTGAATTGGTAAAGCCTGCTCTCTCACTCAAGCTTCAAAACTCTCTTGTAAGAGCACCACAAAACCATAGTACGTGTCAAGTTCACTTACCTGGCTCTAAGGACCCAAACAACTGCAAACAGCACTTTGGATCTAACCAAAACAAGTGGCACAGCCACAGTTGGTTAAACCCTTAACCTAACCTAAGAGCTACATTGCTGTATGATCAGAATGGGCTTTGCAAATTATTGACAATTTACTAAATTTTAAGGTGAGAGAAGTTGCTTTGATTACAAAACTCCCTCTCCATGCAAATCTGAGGTGATAGATCCAAGCTAGTTTCCAGCTCCTTGCCTGTCTACACAGAAATAAATCTCCATTCTTGAACAAAGAGTAGAACAAAGTCAAACTAACATCTTTAATATTTCCTATGTCTATTCAGAAACCAAATTATTTCTTTTCAGTCTCTCACTCATGACTCTGTGATCAGAATTAAAAAAGTACAGTGACATTCTACTTACACTAAAGAGTTACTGTACCTCATGCTGAATTAGCACTTCACTTGACAAACAGAGCTTTGTAGCCTACAAAACATACCACTATGTCTTACTAAGTCAAACTGTCTTTCTGCATTCCTAGAAATGGCTCTGATGTGCAATATATTCAATAACATAAATTGCAAATCTTTCTTACAAGGTCACATTCCAAGTTGACGAAACAGCTGAAAATGGCTCCCCAAACTTAAAGAAATGGAAAGTGTTACTCTCTGAAAATGACTCAGAATATTTATTACACCCTCAAAGGAGAAAAAAAGAGATAAAGCTGTTAATTAACCTGACATATGTATCAAGAGCTGTTACCTTTGGCTTGAGTGAAAGACCATAATGCTGCAGTGCTTCTTGCTCCATATTGATCCACACAAACATCAAACCAAATAGCACCAGTGGAAAGAGAGCTTCATATCTGAATAGTAACAATAATCATAGTAAATGCAGTCACTAATTAAACACCAAATGTTCACATGTTTCTTTCCTTTTTTCTTCACACAGAGATCTCATGGTATTCTCCCCCCTTCTCTCCCCATTTCTGAGTACCCACAGTTGGGTGAATTTTAAAGCCATACAGTAATTAAATGGTAAAAGTATGAGAAAAAGAGGTTGCTTCAGCTTTGTCACATTTTGCACCCATTTTTTTATTTGATGGCTGCTACAATGTTGGATGGGCACCTTTTTTAATCCTAACAAAACTGGAATTATGTCAAAGAAAAGCAGGAAAAAAGAACCACATTTGACATTGATTTTCTGCAAAATGGAAAATTTTGTAATGAGAACT
>WEIV01004627.1:158973-236311 GCA_013390005.1 Calyptomena viridis | reverse complement strand
ACAGATATCAATCATATACTAGCATCATTATTTCACAGGTATTTTTCAACACAGCTCTCAAAACCACTTCCATACCCCAAGGGTCTCTGCTATGAGCTGCAACTTCAAGTTTGCATTGAAATACAGCAACAATCTTTCCTCATTTCTTTATGCATAACTGGATTGCTTGCAGAACATATCAGATCAGCCTTATCTGGCTCCAAGTGAAACAAAAAGGGAATTTATACCATTGTATCCCTAAAAGGGGTCTTCAAGTTATTCAAAATACTCAAAATAAAAGACAAAGCTACTTGTAAATGAAAGGTATNAAAGAAACAAAAAATCAGACAATGAAACACAAAATTAATTCATGTATGGATCTCTGCCATCCCATACTAAATGTATAAATATACTTTAGAGTTGCATAAACACCTGGTCTGAATCACCATAAGAACAGGAAATCTGATACGTAGTGTCAAGAATTTCTTATAATTTACAATTACTAGTTTTTAAAAAATTCCTTCTAGCTTATTTTTTATTAGTATTCCTCTTATTCTTTGTGATATTTTAAAATAGTATAAACAAATACCCTTTGTCAAGAGTAACTACTTAAACACTCATGCAAACCACAAAAAACACACACACAGCTTTTCAAGGCACACTTGTCCTCAAACAGCAATCACAAAGACCAAGCAGAACCTCTGGCTTTGCTGTAGGATCAGCTACAGGGGAAGGGTAGTTGAGGCAAGAGCTTTTGCATGGGCAAAACAGCTCCTGTAAGAAGAGAAGCAGCACTAGAACAGACTGGAGGTGGCTTTTAAGGGATGGAAAGCAGCTTTTTTTTCCCCCTCCAATTAAATTGCCTGAGCTATCTCAAGCAGAGCCCTCTGCCTTGGAGAAGCAGAGAAGCTGGAGAGGGTTTTTTTCCTTGACTAATTCAAGAAACACCATTCAGTCATTAAGTACATGCAAAAAAATCTTAGGAAAATTACCCCATGAGTCAGTTATTTTTGAAAGGTGACAATTATGCAAGAAAATGCTTGAGCCAAGTTTTCAATTACTGCTATTTATTCACAACTCTGCAGTTCCACTAAAAGGCAAATCAAGCATGCACAGTACTTTGCAAACATGTGCTTTAAAACTGCATTACAAGATGTAATTGCTGTTGTGGCTTTTTTGGTGCACAGCAACAAGGAAGTGTTCACATCCATCACTTTTTGCCATATGAATAGCTGCTATTTCCCTGCTAGACACAGTGATACCTAGTGGTATCAGCCCAAAGCATACACTTAGCAGTCAGCAATTCTTTTTGGCCAATTTCACAGATGCTCAGTATCTGCTGCATCTATTCAATTTTAGGCCACAAAAACATGTCCCTTGTAATTCTCTGAGACATCAATAACCAAGGTCATGGATTGATTAGGCATCCAAAAGCTCAAGGAATTGGACCCTTTAGACCTCTGATGTTTATTTTGAATACTTTTGCTGTGTTTAGGCCTTGGATATATCTTTTCAAGTTCTTTTAAGTCGTGAGCTCGGGTCCCTCTGCTATCCCCCTTGGCACTGGTGAAGTCACTTTGCACTCAATCGCCTAACATATCTTGTGCCTTGGAAGACTTGTGATGACCTGGGCACATTAGTAAATATAATGTACTGTTGCTAGATCTATGACAGTGTTCAGGAAGGCTCAGCATCTGTTTTTGAGAATCCTGTGCTCACAGTGTAAGTAATGTTCAAACGGTTCTCAGCTTTCACCAACATCTCCAGGGCTGTGGAACAGAGCGGAAGCAACTTGGAGACGCAAACAGCTAAGAATCTGTCTTCTTTCATCCTTCATAACCTTCTCTGAATTTCAGAGATTAATCTTGAACAGTTTAAGAGCAGATCTCTGAAATACACTCATCCATAGGTCACAGCTAGAAAGAGGAAACCAAGGGTGACACCTGCAGTCCCAACACTGCCAGCAGCTCTGGCTGGGAGTTCTCCTAAGCATCTAACATGGCAACAACCCATAGAGAGAATGATAGGAGAACCAGCATCATCAGCTGGGCACAAGGCTGGCTGAAAACACCCTTTCTCTTCCCTAGTTCCACCAGTACGACATGGATTCCTACTGTTTACTTCTGTTTAAAAGATGTGTAGATGTTGCACTTAGGGACGTGGTTCAGTGGTGATCTTGGCAGTGTTAGGTTAATGGTTGTACTCTATTTTACAGTTCTTTTCTAACAAAAACGATTCTATAATTCTAATTTAGAGGAGAAAGCTAATAAACTGACCATCTTGGACACACGCAAAGTTCAAGCCTCCTAGAAATAATACTGTAATAATACTTGGCCCAACATGATCGACCAATGGAAACAGCAGTGTTTTCAGTAGTGCAGCAAAAACTGGACATCACCTATGAAACTGCTGGCAAGGAGAAACTTGTGCTCTCTACAGCAAAAAAAAAAAAAGTTGTACAGTAAGGACAGCAAGTTTAGCTGATGGATTACGAATGACTCCTCTTTTCATCATTCCTGAAGCCTTAGTGACCTCTCAGAAATCACAGAATCAAAGAATGGTTTAGCGTGGCTTAGGTGTAAATCAGTGAGCCCAATCACTAACATAGCAGTGCCAAGTCCACTGTCCTTAAGTGCCACATCTACATGTCTTTTAAATACCTCCAGGGTGTTTAAAAGGGTAAATACCTCCATTTCCCCAGCCAGCCTGTTCCAAGGCCTGACAACCCCTTCTGGGAACAAATTTTTCCTAATATCCAATTGAAACCTCCCTTGGTACAACTTGAGGCTGTTCCCTCTTGTCCTATCACTTGTTACTTGTGAGAAGAGGCCAACACCCACCTCACTAGAACACAGAAATACAATTAAGCAAAAGACAATTCCTTGCCATAGCAAACAAAATTCAGTAAAAAAATGTTATTCCCTCTTTAATGATCTCAAAAGAAAACCTGAGAAACTCCTGGCAATTTCCAAAAACTGTGACGGTGTAATTAGTATCTTCTGCCTCAAGCAGTGACACGTATCAAAACTTCAAAATTAGGTCTAAACATAACTGAAGGTTTTGTAACAGAAATATAAATGTAACCATACGAAGTTCCTCGAGCTTGTATTTTTACTTTAAAAAATGTCTTTATTTACATACTTTTACTGAAGAATTTTTTGATAGTGCTGTTCGGTCATGTAGGACTTTTTTGTTACTTAAGGCTAATACCAGTGTCAAAAATCTACAGTGTGTAGGCACAAAAAACAGTGAATAAATAAGCAGCCTGGAAATGGCCTCTTAGATCCATACAGGTGTTTGCCAAGGTGTATTTTGTCCCATCCATGGAGAAATCAACACAACACAGTTGTAGACTAGATAGGAGGAAATTATCTTTTCTGTGAAGGACTACCTACAAACTGGCAGGTTTTTTGCCTACTCTTATGGTATCTGTCAGCTCAAGTTTCTTTTTGACCAAAAGGAGAGCAATTACTGTAATGGAACAAGCTTTTTTCCTTACCAGGCATGATATTTTCACTACAGGCTAATTTCCAGACAAAAAAGGAAGCTGGCTTGGACAAAAAAGAACAAAGTTGTCTTCAGAAGAGAACAAAATTCATCATAAGCACAATAAAAAGCCTAAGCTACGCTGAATCCCTTTCCTTCTGCAACTGAAATAGGAAGATAAAGACACTTCCCTTTTCTGTTACTGAGACGCAATTCCAAAATAATTTATGAAGAATAACTCAGGCAAACAACTGGCAAATAAGAACTAACGGAGTTTTTAGGAAATATTATCTTATTTCTTATATGAAAATGTTTCTCATCTCAAACCAGCAGATTCAAAAAACTGAGGTGAAATAGAAGATTTAAAAGGGTTCTTGCACACAGACACCACCAAACCAGAGAAAAATTATTTAAAAAAGCCCAAACAAATAAAAACCAAAAAGGAGACAGGGCATCCTATTCAAAGTAGCAAAAAAGTTTGGCCAAATCAATAGGACTTTTGCTAAAAGGAAAAAAAAAAACCAACCACCTAAAATGTCCAGCTACTCCTTTTCCACAGTCTAATTAAAAGGCTTTTAGTCAGAGCTGAATCTATAAAAGGTGTTAGCAGAGTAGTTAAGGAAATCCCCAAGATAAACCATAGGAGTAAGGGACACTACATATTCCCTTCCACTTCCGTCAACACTTGGAGAAAAGTGGCAACCAGAGAAGAAAGGCCTTTAGCAAATTAATCTATCTTCTCATTCCCCAAAATGAAGAAACATCAAATACCCAATCTTAGTTTCCTGTCTAGGAAGGAACAATATTATCAGAGGAAAGCCTAACCAGCAATGACTGCCTTCAAACATCACATACAGGGGAGCTGCAAAGCCTACTTTTAAGAAAACCCCTGTCAGATGCAAAGCAGGAACCTGATTGAGTGTGCTTATGTATATGAATGTCAGTGCCCTCATCACTGACTGCCACTGCAAAATAGGTATGTTTCCTCTGACAAGGGGATTCATCTCACCCTTAAAATTGTCTGGGAGTTGTAACTTAAAACTCAGGATTTCTTCAAATAAGCCCTTTCCTGTTCCCACTGAAAAGTCCAACTCAAAGGAAAAAGTAAAAGGAGAATGAGGGAATTCTGTTGCCTAGAAATAGCAGTATTCTGACAAGCATTTTCCTTTTGTATTCCCGTACTTTTCAAAGCAACTAAATGCAACATAACCTCAAACCAAGGCATTTATTTAGAAACATGTATAATGTCTCTGTAGTGCCCTTTTCCCCCTCTACATCTGAGTAATCTCACCTCTCAATCCTTTCCTTACCCAAAGTGTGAATGGCGAACCCCATATTTTCCATTCCCAATTAACATGCCGAAACAAAATCTAATAGAGATCAGCAATTATGCCACTAGCAAAAATGTCACTATTGTAAAGCATCTTCTGATTAAGGGGCAATTTGAAGTAGTTTATGGTCTTCTTAAAGATCGGGAGACATTACTTCCTGAACAAGCTGGCAGGACATTTTCCTCTAATTATCTCAGCCCTCTGTGAGTGAATTTCCTGATTCTTTGGGTTTGCCCAAGAATAGTCTGGCATTACTTTTTGTACTACAGATCTATTTCTTCATCAACACAATTTGTGAGCTTCTCCACAAAGTTACACCACATGAGATGCTGCAGCAGTTGTGTGCTGAGTTGAGGTTACCCAGCTGCTGCCTCACTCTTTCATCCAGTGCAAGTTGTTTTCAGGCATTGCAGTGAGAAATCCATTGCAAACTGTACACTAGAAATACATGTTCTTATGTATTAGAAAGGAACTGACACGTCTTTTCCACACGTAAGCTGTAAAAGTTAAGAGAAATCACCACCACATACTACATGCATTTGTGCTCAGGTAAAGGCATTTTAAGCATTCACTACTCTTTCCCCTCCTCTTTTCAACCAATTTGAGCTCCATACCTAAATCACAGATATAATGAATCATTGCTTAGCTCATTAAGGAACTCCAGCACACACAAAGCCATAACTAATAAAGTTGGTCCTGAAATAAAACCATTATCTTGTAATAAGTAGGAAAAAAAAAAAAGAAAAAAGAGGACAGCATACATGTAAGGTATTATTAGAATGTTAAAGTTCTCTAGAACTTAATTAGCACCTACTATCAAAAAACCCTACTGTTATGTTTTGACTCCTGCTAAAATGCCAAGAGCCCACACATAGATCCAAAATTTCTCAGAGAAGGAAAAAAACTTCGACTTTTGTGATAAGGATTACAAGCAACTGTTTATTAACTATTTCACAAGCAAAACAGGCTCTAACTTAGAATATTAAGTATTAACTACTACTACTAAAATCAGAACTTAAGAGTTTATGAGTAGGAAGTTTGATAGTTGTTACAGACACCTTTNCTATGATCCCCCACAGCTTGCTGGGGCCCTATTACAGTGTTTAAGGCATCTTCTCTTTCTCCTCTCTCCAACCTTGGTGTTAATCAAACTTCCCACCCTCTTTTCTCTTAAGCTGCCATGATGTTCTGCCCAGCTTTTTTTTCTTCTCCTTCTTAAATATGTTACCACAGAGGCGTAGCAGTTGATCTTGGCTAGCTTAGAGCAGAGAAAAACTCCAGCAGCTTCTTAAAGAAGCCTCTCTCCTAGCCCCCCCCAGCTAATAAAAAACTCTGGCTACTTAAAACCACAACACCTACTTGTTTCATAAAGCTACAAAGAAAAAA
Source organism: Calyptomena viridis (assembly GCA_013390005.1). Taxonomy (NCBI): domain Eukaryota; kingdom Metazoa; phylum Chordata; class Aves; order Passeriformes; family Eurylaimidae; genus Calyptomena; species Calyptomena viridis. The sequence goes on along the minus strand of WEIV01004627.1, from coordinate 230,129 downwards.
AAAATCTTATCTTTCATCTAAAAGATTTAACCAACAGAAAACCAGCTTAGTATCAGTCTCACATTATTATTCTACAGCCAGAAACTGGAACCAGCAAGCCTGTCCTTGGAGTGCACATGCAACTACTGCAAAGGTCACTGGAAGTTATGTACACAGGCTAAAGGCAGGACAAACTCTCAACCTCTCCAAGCAGAGCACCAAAATGTGTATGCACATCTATATATCAATCAATACAAATATACACAGGATGGGCTTTTTGGGACACAGCATGATATTTATACATGTGCACATGGTCATCTTGAAATAGTCACAGGGAAAACTCTTAGAAACAATTATTTTCTTGAAAATTGTGACCTTGGTATGAACATATTCCTAGAAAGTAAGTAAATATTTGCATGTAAAAACCCTCTAACACTCAGAATTATTGAAAAGTAGCAACTGACCTGATAAAAATATACTTTCAGATCTTCATTATTTCTGTAATTATTTTCGCTTTTACAAAGAGATGTCAATGAGAAGCAAGAGATCAAGAGGGTCAGCAAACCAGCTGCTATTCTGCAAAAACAAAATAACAATAAAATCCCAGAAAATATCATCAAAAGTCTTTTGCTGCTCATTAGGTACAGGGTGCTATTCAAACACAGACTGTTCAAAATTAAAGGAATGAATTCAAAAAGATCCTGTCAAAAGTAAATTGCTTTGGACTAAATGTTCTTATTCATATGTCAGTGCCATTTACCATGTTTGCACCTCAGTGAAGCTCCTCCTTTAATGATGATCCTTATTTTCAGGTAAAATGTGCAAATTTTTGTATTGTGCGAAATGTTTCCCTTGACAAGAAATTACAAAATAACACAGAGACCAAATGGATGCGGCAAAAGAATTAAAAGTCTATTCTCATTCACATTAGTGAATAACAGAGGTCTCTATAATGATGCTATTTAAATTCTGAATTTCAACTCCTGCGTCAACCAGCTTTCAATAATACAATTCCTCACACATATCAAAAGTCCAACTAAAGCCTGAATACCAAAGAGGGAAATAAAAACTTTAAAGAACAAGATGAGATTCTTACACCAGAGGAATGTTTGGTTCTCTTCCTACAACAGGCATTAATGGAAATATTGCCAGGAGCACACAAAGAAGAGTCCAGATCAATGCTCTTGTCTAGAAGAAGAAAAACAAATGGGCTTTTTTGGAGGTCACATGGACAGACAATTGTCTAATCATAAACAAATACTTCAGCAAACTACTAATGGCTACTTGCATCTCCCACAAGCAACAACCCCTGCATCTCACCAGAGTAAAATTAACAAAAAAAAGTTTTAAAAAAGGGGCCTTCACACACATTGTAGGGGCCAGAAATCTGATGAGTGACCTTATAGAAAAGACATAAAACTCAGAAGGTTGCAGCAGCTGACTAATCAGCATTGAGAGAGAACGTGTGAACATTTTCCAGTCTTTGAGTCTGTGTGCCATTTGACTTAACCACCACAATCATCTAAGCAGCTCTCTAAACTCTTCACTAGGAGGTAAAAAACCCAAACTGTATCCCAGGTATTCTACTTAAATAAAAATATTGAGAACTATATCATTTAAAGTTTTCAACCTCAAGTCAAACTGGCAATCCTGAAAGAAAATTTCAGTGCTGCAAAACAGCTGCTTCTGTGTGTACCCTGCCTTAAGACTAGTTAGTTGATTACTCAGCTACAACAAAAAATTCCAAGTAAACAAATACAAGCCTCCATCTTGACAGATCTTGCAGAGCAAGACTTAGCAATTCGACTCCTTTTTTTTTTATCCCAGAGCCCTAGGTTTTAGGTATTCCATGAAATAAGATATGTTTGTATAAACTAATGGCATAAATATCTGTTAAATTAGAGCTTGTGCATCTCACATCTATATCTAAGAAAATGGAGTGTTTTCCTGGGAAAAACAGTACAGAAATCTGTCTCTGAGGAACAATGTGTGCCAGCTGATTGCAAACAATGAATTGACAAATGTTTTTCATTTTCAATTTTTTTCTTTTTAATAAATGATCATTTTACTTAAATGGTGACCAACTGCTCGTCAACACTATCGTCACTCTGACAGTTGGATAAATGATGTGCATTTCTTAAATTATTAAGTCAAGCATTTTTTAGTTATTAACAACGGAGTACTGATAGCTTATTCATCGCTACCCAAAATTGTTAAGCAGTCTTATTACTTATGTAGTACTACAGATCTACACAGATCACATTAAATTCCCTTGCTTTACTACATGCTGCTCATGAGAGATCAGAATCAGAGTATAAACTGAACAAGAATCTAAAGCAGCATTCCAAAGAGCCCAGTTCCAACGTCCTAAGAAGCAATCCAGCTGTTCACCATTTAAAGTCTTTGCTTAGGCAAAGCAACACAGTACCTTTGCTTGAACCCACAGCTGTGTGATCACTGGCCAACCAGCAAAGACAAGAAGACCAACAGTAAGTGCAGAGCGGTAGAAAAAGCTGAAGACCTAATGAAAAAAGAAATCCAACAGAAGATTGAAAATCAAAGACATTCATTCCTCAGAGTTAGAACGTTAGCAATGAGATAAACTTGTTAATACATATGGATAAAATACTTACTAGTATTTCAACTCCCAGTATACAAACCAACAGGAATCCTATAGACTGACTGATATGAAGTGACAAGATATTTGTGGCAAGGTCTTGAATAACAGGAATCCTGTTCAAAATGATCCAACAAGACAATATTTATTAAAAAAAACCTCCCAAACAAAACCAAACAGAAATAACACAGGATTTTGCCTTTTAAGGGCAAGGAAGGCATCAGAGCACAGAAAAAAGCTACAGGTATGGCTGGTCCTGCTTGCTGCTTAGAAACAGAGTGGGTGATGCCCAGAGGATTCTTCTGGCCAGCTCTACTTGATATAAAATCTATAACAAAACCCTCCAGGCTTTTTTCCTCCCATTTCTGGCACATCTTCACCAGTATTTGGACAAGTTTCAGATTATTCTCTATCCAAATTGACTCTGAGTTTACAAATATTTTTGGTTATGTTGTGCTTTATGTCTGTCATAACTGATAAAACATTCAGAAGGTTTAGAGAAAGAAAAAAATTCCCTGTTAGCTTTTGCTGTGTTTTATGAGACAGCTCATTATGTAACTGCAGTTGGTCTCATTTTCTCTGAATAATACTGAGTTGGTATCTACAAATTGCCAGTAGATTAGGAAAGCATCAGGAATCAGAAGGTAACAAATATTTTTTGTGTTTGGAGTAAAAGGAGATCCAAACAAGACAAATCTGTTTCAATATGGGAGCACGTTCCTCAACATGACTAGCACATGTTCTCCAAAAGCAGCTGGCATTCAGCACACTTGACACTTTACAGGATCAGACTATTTCAAAATTACTGAAGAAAAGGAACAACTTGTCCCATTTTACAAAAGAACTCAGCTGCTACAGGTATTTGCCCAAGATTTTAGCAGTCTTTTACTATAGTTACCAGAGTACTAAAAACACTGCCTTGGAAATACTTAATTTTTTTTTTTTCTAATAGAAAAGATATGTTCTAGACTTGGCAACTGTATCAGTTAGTTTGGAAACTACTCTTATATGACAATTGAAATACAAACCAGAGTCCTTTGGAATGTCGCGGGAAACATTTAATGAAGTTTAACAGAATTGTATCTAACTTTTCCTCCCAAATTGATGGTAAAAATTTAACTCTCAACAAAAAGGGAGCCCAGACCTAGCCTTGCAAAGCAGTAGTCATAAATTGCATTCTTTACTTACTCTCTCACAACTGCATACCATACTGGTACTGGTAAGAGACAGTATATATAATATGTCCAAGGACATGTTTGAATCCACAGGAAGAAAGCTATTATCATTCCAGCAAAGGCAAAGCCATAGAAGAGAACAGTAGATTTCTGAAAAACAAATGGTTAGACAAACATTCTCGAAACAGCAATAAAATATTTTAAACAACACACTATTTTCCATCTGTTAGTTACACAGTAAAACAAATGCTATTTTAACACAGCCACACAAGCTGCCATGTGCCTGTGTACACAACTCTGGACATAGTTGTCAACCAGATTAAAAAAAAAATACAAAAACACAACCGTAGGATTTGAAGATCTAATTCTAAATATGTCTCTTCATAAGGTCCTGCAGTAAAATCTGCACAGGAAAAACAAAACTGTACAATCTGGAAGCCCAATATATGCAATGTTATTTATGTTCAATGGATTCTTGAAATCCATTTGCAGTCAGAGATGCTAAGGGTCTTGGAAAAAAGAACTCTCAAGTCTAGATTATAAAAACAGACTTGGAGTATAACCTTTTGAGTTCAAGTTCATAGCATTATGGTCAAAGCATTTAATGAAAATTCCATCAGTCTGTTTCCTCCTCCTACTAGAGACATTTGTAAGATTAAATTAAAATTAAAATATAAAGCATTCACTCCAACAGGAAAAACCCCCAAACTATTCAGGATCTAGGACCAACTACTGAAGGAGGCTTGTGACTAAACTTCCACAGGAGAAACTGTCTTACTCGAAGAACCCACAATTTCAAAATACAACACAGAACTTGAATTGCACAGCACTAAAAGGTAGCACAGCTACAACTGTTACTATAGTTAATCCTAACCTAAAACTCCTGCTCTGGGGCTTTTCTTAAAAAAAAAAAAAAATAGATCTGGGATTAGAACGTTNGATATCCTGGACTCCGACAGTTATGGACTAAAAGAAACACATTCTCAGACTGAGAGCACAGTAAGGAGGAATATCAAAGAGAGAAAGGAAATTTTTAAATGGGTTATCTCCGATAGGTAGGTCAGTCCTTAATCACCAGATAGCAGCACACTCTTGTTTGTGCAAAGAAGAGCATTAAACAGTCACTCTGTATCTGCCTTTTATCTGGTCATTGAACTACTCTTCCTAATGCAGGGACATTCAGATATCAGAAGAATTAGTGGTAAGAGAAGATTATGTACAAGTTTTAAATAAACAATTTTATCTATATGCAATGCAACTTGACATAGCAAAGGCAGCTTCAGTGGTTGAGTAATCTTCATTGTACTGTGTAGGTAATGATAAAGACACTGTTTTCTTCTACATAAATGTTAGTTTCTTTGAATGAGTTATGTAGACAGATACACAACTAAGTTAAGAAAAGACAATCAATTAATTAGCAGTTCACATAGATGGATTAACATATTTTCCAATTTCTCTGCCCTGTAACTGACATACAACTGTTTTGATCTAAAATGACAGCAAATGTAAGTTCTAAATTATTTTTAAAATAAAATTTCTGCTAAGGTATGCAATTAAACTAGGAAAAGATATGTCATATAGAAAGCTGTCTTAGTGCAATCTTGCTTTATTAGTTTTAAATTTTACATTTGCTGACATATAGACAGAATGAATATGTATATACATATGAGATGCACACAATATAATTTTTCATTCAATGAGTAAACACATGCAATCAACATTTTATTCCATAGAGTGATATAAATATTATAGAGTCCAATACAGTCAGTCATGCATTGAAAATGGCAACCAGATTTGCATTTTCTGTGGATGTTTTAAATAAATTAAAAAGTTATGCTTATTGCCAAGCAAAACAGCACACGACACCAAAAGAAAAAAAGGGGTTTTTCATAGACAGCATAAGAAGCCAAAAACTTTTGAAGATGATATATACAGAATATGCAGTTTCATTATCAGCAAAATTCTTTAAGTAGCTCCAATATGAGCTATAAACCAAATAACTTCCATATATGAAGCATTAGCCTCACAGTGTGATTCTTTAAGTATTTAGGAACATCAAAAAATATTTCTATAGAAACAGGTCTCCTACAAAAACTAAGGAAAGAGAAATTCTATAGACAAAGAACTAAGAAAATTCTTTCTGCCACTGTTACTAGCATAAGATTTGCCTCCAACAAGTAAAATCAATACACTAAATGAAAATCTATGTGAAACTGAAAAAGCAAAATTTTCCTAAATGTAGTTATTCATATGCTCGATACTCAGTCTATTTATTGTCATTATTTTGTTCATATCCAACATAACATGCATTGGATCATTTCCTCTCAGTTATTTGGTGAAAGAAAACCTAAATCATGCAGTACAGCACGTATGAATATTTTCCATTTTAATTTTGTTGGGTCATTTTCCATAAAGGCCAAGACTGTCTCATTTCAGCCAGTAGTAAAAACCTCAAGATAGCATGATAGGAATTTTCTCTGAGTAATGTACTGAAGGCAGTTAAGATGGTGAGTGCTCATTCTCATTTACATTACCAAAGGAAACAATTCCTTTTATTCTGAAACAATTTCTTGAAGTTTGAGAGAATTTCCCCTCCTCACTGAAGGCTTTAATCCTTCTCTAGTGAAATGCCAGTCTTCTGCCTGTTCACTTTTTTTGAGGTATCTTTTTTCCTGATGAATGACTGAAAGCAAATTAATTCCTTATGATTTTCTACTTTGTGAAAAATCAAATCATAATAGTCTTGTCAAAAAGACTTCCTTCATCTTTGATGTCTTCTGCTGTACCCTTGCAAATCATGTAAGAGCAAGAGAACACACTGGTCTGTGAAACCACAGCTCATCTTCTATTAAAACAGGTCATACATTTTAAAATTACATGACTGGACTGCACAGCTTCTGAGAAGTGATTTAAAATTGCCAAAGAGGACAGGAATAACATAATTTACATGCTTTTTTTTTGGCCTTACAGTAAAGAATAAAAATTAAATTGGAAGACAGGTCTGTACTCTTCCAAACAAGTACTATTAAAACAGAGTGCTGACTTCACTAAAATTAATGCTGAAAATTGGGTCTTGGTTAAAGACTGACCCTTTACCAGTTTTAAATCACTATGTTTGCTTACACTTGCATTAACATCTAGTAAAATGCACAGCTGTAGGAAGGAAGAAACAGAGGAAGCACAGTATTGCATACTCAGACTTGCATGGCTTAGGAGTACTGATCCTAATAAATGGACCACACTGGAACACTACACAGGATTACAGCAGCTAGAAAACTCAACACCTTGCCAGTTTCCACATGAAGTCAAAAGAAGTGTAAGGTGTGCAATTTGTCCTGCACAGAGTCATTGAGCACACATAAAATGCTGAAAACTGATAGAAAAAAATAGTTGCATGCTTTCTGACCTACCTTATTATTAGTTGGGACAGTCTTTGTCAAATCAGTGTGGGTCTTGATAATCACCAAAATCACGTAAGTCGTCCAGCCCACAAAACCCATTGCTATACTCAGACCCAGGAATATTCTATCATAAGTATGGTAATAAGACAAGCCTTCCAAAGCAACGTTAATCAGAGTTTTGCACAGGGATACCTGGAGGTGGACAAAACATATAAGCAAAAGTTTAGAAGAGCGTAAGCTCCTCATCCCAAAAATCGGCCTAACTGACAGCAACCAGAGCTCAAGCAGCTCCACCAGTCTTAGCACTCATGTCCTCTCCACGCTCAGTGTTTTAGCCAGCACCAACTGCTGGAGTACACACTGCTTTGGACATAAAGCCAACCATCACATGGCTCCTTTGCCATTCTCACTAGCCAAGACAGAGGTTAGATGGTGAGAGCTACACAGATGGCACACCTGAAACATCACCTACTACCAAGCAGGTCACTTGGTTGTCCCATAAGCATATGACTTTATATATTTCAGAATAAGTTACGCCCCTTAAACTGTCATGTACTTCTGAAGGCACATTCATGTAGGACAAGAATTATGGATGCAGCTGTAACATGGTCATTCTCTGCAGCCTGAAATACCCCCTTCTTGGGGTTTGATGCCTTCCATTTCAATAGCACCTGATAGTGTAAGCATCAGAGGTGAACTCAGAGATTAAACTGGAGTCCCAGCTTCATTCACAAAGCAGCTGCTTGAGGCTCTCAGGATGTAAATCATTTGGACACAAGTATCCAGTGTAAACACAGGTCCCCTTACTCACCAGTACCTCCAATGGAGAGGCACCATGATAAAGACAGTGAGTTTTCCCACCATGAATATCATTCAGGTGTGCTGACCTCTGTGATTTACCCAAAGATGGGAAGCCCACCTGTGTGATTTGTGGTCATAAAGGATTCCCTAGTGATTAAAAGATTGTAAGGAAGAGTATACAAGAAGTTGAACATACACAATGATGCTTCTTTATATGTGCAGGCTTCCAGTTGGGACTTAACAACAAACACCAGAAAAAGGTACAACACACTACTGAAGAGATCACAAGTCTGTCAATGGGCAAATGACACCACTTTAGAGGATACAATTATGACTGCATATTTGCACTGCAAAGAGCTGCAGGGTTGAGGCAAAGAATCATCCACACCCCAGCTGCTGGTAACACACCAACCTTTCTGCAGTGCAATACAGGATGCTGAGGATAACCAGGCACAAGTCTCATGTGTTAGTGATCAAGAGTGAACTTGAACACCTGGGACACTCAAGCAAACAAGGGGTAAAACTTACACGTAACCAACAACACAAAATCGCAGGTTCTACTCCTGAAACTTTTAAAATGTCTCCTATAAGTAAATGTGACAGCCAAGTAGTAGTATTAGGAAACCAAAAGGAAAACCTGCTCTCGCAGCAAAATAGATCCATTTATTTAAACTGAACTATTTCCAATTTACAAGAAGGTAAATAAAAAGCCATAGGGTATAAAGTAGATTTAGCTGTCCTGTGCATAAAATAGTAATTTATTATCCTGAGAATCATATTAAGGAAAAAAGAACTAAATCCTAACACATAATGGAATTATTCTTCCACGCATCTGTCAGGTCAAATGTTACCTTACATATTCAATTTTTTCATGTATTTTTTAACACAGAAGTCAATGACCAAACTAAACCTGTTAAAATTAAGGACCTCTTGGTATCACGTAGCTCTACAAATTATTTCTGTGAGCATCAGAATACAAGAACTGGTAAACTGCTCCCATCAAGTACCCTGTCATACAGTGAGTGGTAGCTTAGGAAAGTAATACTGGAACTGGGAAGCATGATTCCATGTATGGCTCCCTTTCTGCCAAACTGAAATGTGAAACTAAAACCAAGAACAGCTGGTTCAGAAAAAGAACAAACAAAAAAGCAGGATCTATGATGGAGCAAGATATCACACTTTTTTCATGCAACTAGCAGCCTAAGAAGTGTGAAGATGAAATACATTCCTCAGTTTCTCTCTCTGTTTACCTTTTTCTACAGTGGAAAATAAAAACATACAATGTGAGTCAGTATACTATGGAATGGTAAGAAACAATTTAAGAAGAATAAAGAAAAAACAGTAAGACAGTATTGTTCATTAGAACTGGTATCAAAGTGCAAAATTTTTGACACAGTGGGATTTTACTTCTGTTAATGAGATTTGCATCATAAGGAAGGAAAAAAGTTTTATTTCTCAGTTCATTTCAATTTAAACAAATATATACATATAGCAAAAACAGACTTACCGCTTCATCATACTTCTGCTGCTGAATATATAGTCTTATTTTCCTTAAAAAGTTGATCTGTTCAGAATCAGAAAGTGGTCTGTACAACAATATAGAGAGATATTAGCATTTCTTCTTTTCATGAGCAGAAAAAATTAACTTTGCAAAAAAAAAAAAATTACTCTGGAATGAAACGTAACCAAACTATTCTGAAGTTCATTAGAAGTAATTAGGTAATTGAGACTAATCTCTTCCTCTACATTCATTTTCACATGTGTCAACACAGCTGCTGTTTAACATATCTCAAGGTTTTTGCATTAAGAGACATTTCTTTTATGTAGCTAATACTATTAAATTAATACTGCTAAAAAATCTAATAAATCTGCTAATAAATCTGCTAATAAGTCTAATACTGCTAAAAATTACCTCCCTTGTGCATTATTATTGCTCTGGATGAGAATCATGGCACCTACAAGAATTAGGTAATTTAACTGTTTTAAAGATGGTTGTAAGCAGTATAGGATGATTTGTTCAGGTTTCACACTAACAGTAGATGATATCTAACAATCTTGCCTTTGAAAAGATTTGAGCTTGTCTCCTGTTACACAGGGAGCTATTAGCAGAGTCCCCAGAGCAGGGGATAACACAGTTACTTGGCTACACAGGTTAGTGATAAAAATTTCTTTGATTATAATGAATTTGATCATCAATCTAAATAATTGCTACAATCATTCCTTCACAAAAAGTAGCAATGAAGGCAGACAAGCCAGTCAACTAAACTCCACCAAAGGAAAGGAAAAGGAGCTGTTTCTCCTGTACCATTTTCTTTCCAAGTTAAGGACAGCAGCAGGCCATAGGATCCCAGGCTTACCCTGGGTAATTTATAAACCACAGCAGAGTCACTGTCACTCCAGGCACCACAGGCAAACTATCACAGGTCACAGCTTTCCAACAGGTGACAAAGACATACAGCAGTTTTCCTTCATGTTTTCCACACCATCACTGTGGCACAGCACCATCTCCACAGCATTCCCAGCACACAATGGCCCCATTGCACACCTCCCTCCCTCACACACCTCATACATCACCACCAGCTTCACATTTCAAAACCATCATCAACAATACACACATACCATCTTTTGAGCCATGAAATCTATTACAAGTATCCTGTGACTGAACAATCTGGACTTATATTACTAATAACATCCTAAGTTCAGAGCACAGCAGTATTGTGGAGGAAAATCCCAAAACATTGGATAATGGAAGCAGCAATGAATCTAACTCTTGAGAAGAGTAAATAACTGTGATCAAAAAAATGTTTGTCTTGTTTCAATCTAGAAAATAATTGAAGAATGGTATCTATAAACAAGTAGGAAGAAAGAGATCCCATGTAAAAGGAAGAAGGAAGGAAAAGATGATGGTAAGAGTTTGATCACCTTAATTTTGGGAGGAGAATGGACGATTTTAGAAACCAGAGTTGAAAAATAGCAAAGTGAATGTTTGTTGTTTCTGCACCTTCAGGACATGTCCCCATGGAACCCAACCTCACAGCTCCACAGGCTGAGGGCTACAGTCAGAATCTATTCTTAAAGCAGGCAAACCAGACCCAGGTACTGCCTCAGGGAAAACTGCCCTCAAATTTTGCTAAGTTGTTTGGTAGGGGAAAGGGAGCAAAGCACCAAACCAAGGTGGGAGTTTTCACCATGTGTGGAGATTAATAGAAGGAAAAAAAAGACATCTTAGCTTTTAGGTAAGGATTATAAAATAAAAAAGTCTGAAATAACTGTTCAGAAGTTTTATTTAGGACTTAAATACATTGAAGCTGTTCCTATGTTCCCTGTCTAATTTTTATTGTTTTACACATATTATTTTGTGAATTTTATCCTTATCATATTCAATGCAAATTTCTTATAAGCTAAAATTGTATTTTACTTTATATCTTTAGTCATTTAGCTATAACCCCCTTATTATCTTTTTATTCTCAATGAATCATTACATTATTAATGAACAATAGTCTTCACCTATTCCTTCTTAAGAGGACAGCACCTGGGATCTCTGTCTATGGATTGTGTAACAGAATAAATGGGGTTTTTAAACAGTAAAGTTTCAAGTAAGTCAAATGCAGAAAGTAATTATTTTGTCAAATGGGGTTACTGTTAGCAGGTGCAATGTTAATTTTCAATAGCTAACATCATACCACACATTTTACCTTACTTCCATATATATGCTTTTCAAGAGGCTGAATTTACAATTGTCTAAAAACTGTTTTTGTAGAATTTATGAATTTTATCAGAATGTAAGGACTATTTGTATATAACTATGAAAATGCAAGGATTGATCATTATCTTAAGATATTTTTTGCTTCTTTATTAAGCAAAAATGCAAAGATGTGATTAAAAAATTTTTGTATCTCACACCAGCCTATAAAAAGATTTAGCAAATATCCTGATTATCCCTCAATTAAAGAATAGATATAGCTCACCATAAGCAGTTTATCATCCATTGAGGACACTGATTTGCTTCCTGAGGCTGACAAAGCAGATGAGAAATTTATAAGCCCCTTGTTAGATGTAGCAGAAAGCACAGATACACAAAGATAAGCCACGAACAGAAGTGCAAAGTTGCCTACAGAAAACAGCCATGGACTTTAGAAATGGTGATTCTGTAAAACCTGTAAGACTCACTAAAAACCAAAACCACAAGGAAAATTTAAATCTAAGAAGTCAAAGCTTGAACTATTCTTAGCACCACTTAATTTTAACTTAAACTATTTGCAAGCTTTCCAGTAGAACACAGATAGTGTTAGAAAAGAATAAACCAATCAGAGTTATTTCCCCATGTTTTAGTATGCAACATCCCAGAGGCATGAGTACTATGTCAATGTATTCTCAAGGTCACTTGATGCACACATCCCTGTAATTAGTATTAATAGTAATGAAGTGAATTTACTGGTCATTATTAGAAATAATCTGAATTCTAGAAGGAGAACTATGGTATGTGTGTATGCAATACTACCCATCTACCAACTACAAGCTATCCATCATCAAAATCCAATTCTACCAAATCAAGATAAACAGACTTTACTACTAAAATCAAAAGTCTTTTTCCATAACACAAAAACACCTGTCAGGCACAAGGATAATTCAGTCAGTAAACTCAACTCTGTCCTCCTGTTCTTTTCTGGGAAGTATTACAAAACACATGCACTGTAAAGTGTAGTACTCTGAGGTTTAACTTAAAAGAAAAACCAAGAACTCCATGGTCATGTATGTTATAAACACACACACACTCACAGTATCATCAGGATTCTAAAGAATACATTCTTCACAGAAAATGATGGTTGTTGTAGAAAAGTAATTTTATTTTTCATTATGGCTATCAGAGATTAATTCTAGTTCCAGAAAGAAATCACAGCTTCACCCATGAATAAACATAATTAATTATGAAACAAAATAATTGGGCTAATCATGCCAGTGCTTGTAAACGCTCCCTTCTGAGATGTTAGCTACCCTTGTCATAGGTATACCTGACATAATTAATCATTCCAACACATCATTCATGCTTCATATAAGCTAAGCTATTTGACAGCACTTCTCAACAAGACTGTGATGAAGTACATTCACCATAGCAATGTCAAGGAAATTTCTCTTTGAGTCTTGTTTATCATCACACTGCAGAAATCCCTAATGGCATGGGTAGCATGCTGCAGTCAAATCACAAAATAAATATCTCAGAACAGAGGGAGATGTCTTGTAAATACGTCTGTATCCACCACTGCTAGTTTGTTAATTTTAGTATGTGTGGCCTGGTTATTTGGGTAATGATTTATAGTAATTTTATTGCATTTATAATTTTCCAGAATTCTGCTATAAAGAGTAACCCCTTAGGATCTGTAGTAGTTTAGCACTCAAAATGCTGCAGATTTAATAATCAAAGTCGAGGAAGCATTACAGACCTGTAGATGAACTGTATAAAGACTGAGATCTTTGCCTAGTTTACTGTGAGATGAAAACAAATGTATTTCAGCTGCTTCACTGCATATACACACAAACTCCATGTACCTGACTATGTCAGCTCATACACATCTACACCCTTCTACACCTACCTTCTCACTCTCCTCCATCAGAAAAAAGAAAATACTGTGCATCCTACAACTCTGAGAGTGGCAAGATTTGCAGAAGACATAGTCATCACATTTCTATGATCCATATCCAGAACCAAATCAGAAGCAACTGCTCAGCAGACTTCAGGCTTCTTATTTTTCCTATTTGGGGGATGGGGAGGAAAGGACCAACTCCTGTTGATACATAACTAAAAAAGCTAAAGGATATAGATATACATCTCTTAAACCTTGGGATAACCCCATGATGGAGTACGGCCTTCCGAATAAAGTGTGCTAGAATTTTGTATGGGTTGCCTTCTTCCGAACGCCACATAAAGCAGAGTTTCTCACTTGCTTTGCTATGAGATTTCTAACTCCAAAGTTGTTAACAGTAAAAGAGCCATCAGATTGGCACTGTCCAAACAACTCCAGCAACCTCTTCTGCCAAAAGGCTGAGTAATTAGAGATTCTCGTCCTCTGCTCCAGAAAGAAGATCCCTGGTACCTTACCAACTTGCAACCTGAAATAAATCACCCAGGTTAGTGTTGCCCATCTCTACTGACATCATCCATCCTGCAGAGAGGCCAAGGCCTCTGCCATCCACCCCTGTCCTCTGACACTGCTGGGGGCAGGCCGTGTATCTCTGCTCTCACCATGGGAGAAAATTGCCAGCAGCAGAATCAGGTGAGTGTGTTCAAACTACTGCCACCCACCTCTCTGTGAGAGGGCCATACTACAGAGGAGAGATGGCTTCCACTCTGCAGTTCTGCAAGCAGCTGAAATAGTACTGACAGGACCCACCATTAGTGCTTTGATCCACACCACCACTCCTGGCAAAATTTAAAGTGAGGATGTATGATTGGCCTGATGTTTCTGGAGGGCTGCTATTCAAAACTTAGAAAAGTAACTGAGCCAGTGTAGCAACAGCCTTCAAAAACTGAAGTCAGTCTCCCATGAAAGCTGCCTTCAAACATTCCCAGTGTACAGTACAGATGGCAGCTCAGGAAGCATCAGGGAGGTCATGGGAAAGCAAAGACACAGATCTTGCATTCAACACTAGTAATGTAGCATTGTACACTTCTAAGTATACTATTGTATACTTATTCCTGTTCCACATTAAATTTGCTCCATTAGCAACCCATGAGTGCAGAGACAAATGGGCCTCACTTTATCATTCAATCGTTTCATTTGAAAGTATGGTGCAAAGTCTTACAGGACCAGAATGAAATGCATAATATAAACCCTTCGTACTTCATCAACAGCAGAGAACAATCAGAAAAACAGTGAATGGCAAGTGATGCAAAGTCTTGAGTTCATTCAGAAAAATGTGGAAAAATTGACCAAATAATATTCCAAAAATCAAATTCTGAAACCATGATATTTACTTTCTGTTGAACTTGCTGTGTGGTACAGAGTACATGATGCTACTAGGTGCAACGATCAGGAAAAAAAGAAGTGTTATAGTTCTATGGGCCTCACCAAATTACCTATTTACACAAATTTTAATGGCCAGAAACTGATTTTTTTCCCATTTTCAAAATGTGTTCAATTCCTGTTCTTCAGATGTGCCTTTTCAAAAGAAAGAGCTATTTTACTGTTCCATTGTACTGCCAAAGACAGACTGAAAGCACATACTATGAGATACAGAGACAGTCCTTTGCATATGTTTTATTTTTGATCGAAGAGTAAAGTTTCAAAGATTAAACAATTGGGTGGGTAACTCAGTGATCCTTAATCTGCTTAAATGGCCTTAATTTTACTTATTTACTAAAATAATTTCAGGTAAGTTGCTAAGACAGGCAAGTTCTAACAAAACTTGATTTTCATAATTCAGAAGCAAGATGCATGTTGATTACAGATAAAGTTACAGCCCTGTTTTTTAGTGTACTAAAGCTATGCTTTTATAAAGAAAAGTTGCTCTGCATAGCCTATACTAAAGAGTTTATTACATCTTCTTAAGGCCCAAGACCCTCAATATACCTCTCCCAAATTGATCTACTCTTTTTGCTCCTACTGCTCCACTGCCAGGAGTTTCAGTTTTGGAGTGTCTAAATTTCAAGCAGGTTTTCATGTTTCTGGGTTTTCTGACTACTATGTAAGATTTTAAGTAGTCTAGCTGTAGGGTTGTACTCAGTTATTTTTGCAATATTTTTTTTTTCTTTTAAGAAGCAGAATTAAAAAGAACTGCTGGCAATCCAAAAGAAAGAAAAGGAGTAAGAAAGTCAATAAGAGGCTCCTGGTTTCAAGTTCTGAGGTTTTTGTTCTTTAAAGCATAATGAAATGAAAGGAGGACATGCACAAGCCAAAGGTAGCAAAAACCATTGTGACTGACACACTGCAAAAAGTATATGTATCCTTTTGTCTGCAGATTTACAAACATGCAGAGGAGGAAACAGCAGGACATCAGTGAAACCCCAAGAAGTGGTCTGACTGCTAATGGTCTAATCCTGGACTGTTAAGTCCCAGGAATTCAAATAGCCTTTTAATATCCACAAATCAGCATCCCTGATGTAGCATATTTGCATATTCAACAGCAAAGTGCCTTTGGATATTTATGTAAATCATTTAGATAACAGAAATGAGAGAAAAAGGAGCAGACAAGTTAAGGCTGCCAATTCACTGAACAGAGAAGCAGTTAAGGTAACTGGGCTGCACACAGCATATTTTGCATGTAAACTAATATGGTGAGAGCTTCACACAACCAGAGGCCAGGAGGGAGGAGGCCACACTCCTAAACAGCTCCTCGGCCCCCTCCAAGCACAACGGAGGAGCTCAGTGCAGGGATCTTCCAGGGACAGGGGATTCATCCAAAAAGCTACAACAGGACATGATGCCACAGGCTTGGAAAGGGAAATTGCTTTTTAGCAAAGGTGGAAGATCCCTGAAGGAAAGGAAATGCACCATTTTTAGTCTCTTCCATTTTAGTACTACAGGGAAGGGACATATGGGAGGGATTCTAAATAACACCACCACCAATGCTGTAAGTCAGCTCTCACCTCTGCAAGATGCAGGATGGTTTATATCAATGATTTATGACAATGAGCTGGATCTAGATATCTGCAGTGTTGTGGTTATGCAGTGTTATGCCACAGCTCCTCTTCTGCTCCATAATCCTACATGCCAGTTCTAAACCCCAATGACCCTTTTTCAACCAGCTGCATCCAGAGCAGGCAGTTTGTGCTGTGTTTGGGCAAGTACCTACTAGCAGGGCCCCACAGCTGCTGAAACATGTCCAGAAGACCACCCATACTGATCCTGACCAGGAGACCATGGTACATCAAGGAGACAAGGATGCACATGACAGATACCCTACATAGGGCCCAGGTCTGTGGTGCCCAAATACCTGGGCCACAGGACAAATCCAGTCAGCTGGCTATAACCAAGGACTCTGCAGGCAAGTCCCACTCCACACCAGCGATTACACTGCCTGCCTGTCCTCATGTTTACCTAGAAGTGCTGCAAGAAACTGTCACATGAACCTCCATGCTGTCTGACAGTAGGAATTATTATCAGTTGATTTCTTGATAGAAAGTCACATAGTAGCTTGAAAGACCAAAATGAGGGAACTTCTCCATGGCAAGCATTGTGCAGCACAGTCGTAAAATCCACCTGATGCTGCACTCTTGTTTACAGGGTACTCAGTATGTGAAGGGATGTACGATTTACTTGCTATCTATATTCTTCCATTTATTTTATTGTATTAAAGAAGCTATTTCATTAAGCTATTTGTTATTGGGCCTTTCTTACTGAGATCCAGAAAGAGCAGTGCATTTTCCCTTACCACATGCCTCAGAGCAAAACATTCTCTGCCCATCCCATCCCAACACTTGCCTGTACATCCTCCCTCACCCTCATTGGCATTGGCATGAAGCCTCACAAGCTCCAAGAAAAGGCCAAAGGGATTTATAATACAAGGAAATAGAGAAATATACATTAATCTTGTGGTATTTTATCTTATACACTAACCTTTTACCTCCTTCTAAATGCCTTACCTACTTCCTACTTGATAGTAAATCCAAGAAGCCGCTGCCAGTGAGCTTTCCATGTACCAACTAAAAGCTCCTGAGTGCACTGCTGAAACTCAAGACCAGCAGGATGCCTGATTTCTAAGAGGCCTGCCTCCTCCCTGAGTAGTGTTTAACAGAGTGCTTCACACACAGCCCATTCAGTGAAAGAGAAGCTGACATTTTTGCCAAAGAACATGAATTTTATAGCACAGGCATTGATTTCTCCCTACAGAGATAATACATATACTATTTAATCAGTTGGGTTTTTTGAATAATATAGGACCATTATTTTCATTTGGGCACACTGTCTCTATAGCACTGCAGTTCCATTTTTCGATCACATGTTTACACACAGGTTCCTAAAGCCAAGGGTGGAGGAGAAAGGGCTATCAGTCTGCCACTCCAACACCAACAGGCTAAAGATGCCCATACTGGCCTGCTTGTACAAGCATTCCCAGCAGCAGGCTTATGCCTAGATTCACACCTGGTAACACAATGAGGACAAAGTGGAGAAAGTAAAAGGCTGGCTGCCTTTTCAGGGCTCACTAGAAATTGATAGAAGCTGCTGTTCCTCATTCTTGACCACAGGATAAAGGGACTGAACTTTTTGCAGATTAATCAGTGCTTTTCCTAAATAAAAGGTCCTCTGAAGACACAAAGTATTCAGACAATTGGACAGGGAAAGTAATTACTATTACTAACTCCTTCCCTGCTGCAATAGTTTCATCCTTTCCTCTTGACATTTAATTCTTAATGTTTGCTCTTGCAATGCATTATCACACGTATCATAGATATATTACATATTACCAGTTATTTAAATAAATGTAATTTATTTAAACAAAGCAAGAATAGGATATTTCAAAGGATGTACTCACATCTCAAGGAAACCTGCCTTGCTGAATAGTGGAAAAGAAATCACTTGCTTCACTTTGATCCAAATGTCAATTTTGTGGGAATATCTATTATTAAGGTTTTGAAAGGCCACCAGACAGAGGGAACAATGTAGTGCTGTATCTCCAGTCATCAGTGAAAGGAAGAAAAGAGAGGCATTTGTGCACATGGCATTTTTTAAAGTTTCTGTAATCTTCAAAGACACTCTACACTCTATTTCCTTTTCTACCACTATGATAAAATACATGATGTGCAATTATGTGGAAAGACCCAGTCTCTACAAGACTGATACCGCCTTGCATCAAATCCATACAAATGTTTAAGGGAGTTATATCTCAATTCATCCTGGAGGGTAGAGGAAAGGAAGTTACATTTTCATATGGTCAGAGAGAAGTACATTTTTATTTATTAGTTGTATGCTGCACATTAAAAATGCAGTGACTTTCTATATAAATATGCAAGTTATAACTGTATTATATACATAAAATTAACTATTTTTGATGATTAAAATGTAGTATTACCTGAAAAATGCAGCATCAAGTGCTATGGAATTTTTCATCTATGAGAAGATACAAACTTGATTTTAAATAGGATACTTAAGCTATTTCTTGCTAGAAAATCCCAACCCTTATTGATATAAACGTCAAGATATTCAATTAAAAAAAGCACAGCTAGTGAAAAGCAAGCACTGATGATAATTTAGCTGCTAATCTCTTGGATTTTTTGTATATCATGGTTCTTAAGCTACTGCTCCTGACTTCTTACTTTGAGGCACCAGAACCTGAACAGCTGGAAACACAGCCTTCCCTGAAAACACTGTATACACCAGGAATATGCAAAAGGACTCATGTACTTTTGTGTAACTTAATATTTGAAATCTCTCGTACCTCTTGGGGTAATCAAATTGCATTAATTGGTTACAAGGATTTGGAGGCAACACTGATGTCTCATTTACCCACCACACTACATTGTCCTCCCGATACTTCTTGTAAGATCACTTTCACAGCTCAGAAATGCCAGCTTTGGGGATGCTTTTGCAATAGCAGCATCTGGCCCCTTGGCACACTCTTCTTTGAGCTGTGCCAGCTCAGCAGTTGCCTTAAGGTGTATCAAATGGTCAGAAAGCCAAGATAGTTCACCATCCTGGACATCAGTTTTCGTCTGTCAGCAGTCTTCTGATTTGTTTTCTCTCTTCCTTCAAAGCATCTGGTATCTTGGCACCTACATTTTTACACATTAAGGTCAAAGTATTGTGCTGTTCTTATCAGAATCCTGATAAGAAAAGCCTATGATTTTGCTAAGCAAAGAGTTTTTGAAAATATGTCTTTCATAGTTGAGAACAAAAGGTAGGGAGAAAAAGGAAGTGGAAAGGAAACAAATTTCAGACAATAAATCTTTTCATACGTGCAATTGAAACTGCAGATATCATCACCAAGGGATACTGTTCTGCTCTTAGCATTCATTCCCTTGGGAGCAGAATTAGCAGGCACTTGCAGCCGTGTTTCTGAAATGTATTCTCAACAGTTTCACAAGTAGCCTCAAGATACAGTTTTACCCAGATTTGTTCCTTGATGAAGGCACTTTGATAAAACAAAAATGGCATTACTGGCAGCCAGACACATCCTTATTCATAGATAGAGCTGTCCAAATTCTAACCTGCCTCAAGCCTGGTCAAGTAGACATTATTAAAGTTTCTATCACATAACACGATCAGCTCCATCCTCCTTCTCATCATTATACACCTGACAGATGGATTTCAGAGAGAGATGTAATTTAGATCCAAGTAGGAAAGGGCACATGTCTACTGGCCTCCTTCATTCCCTGTCCACTGTGCCAGCCACACTTCTGCTACAGATGAGATTCCCTGAGGAAATCAGAAGCCTTATATCAATTTCTCTGTTGCCAACATTGTAAAAATAGGCTTGTTTTATCCATATATATATATATGAATGAACAAGCTTAATGCTTTCAGCACAATGTATTCACCATACAACTCAAACACTAGTTTTTGAGTAGAGGCAGCTGAAGGTCATGAGCAGTTTTCTACTCACTCAGCAATAAAACATCTGAAAATCAAACTAGAAGACAGAATTTCCCCATCAGAATATTAAAACAAACATTTTACACTATTTCTGATTGAAAAAATAAGTTCAGGTTTTTGTTAAGTTGAAATTCCTACATAATACATTATTTGTGAATATATCCTCCCCCCAACCCCTGATACTATGTATTCAATAGTAATTGCATCAACTTCTCTAAAACCAGAATGTCTCAATCTGAAATTCTAGACTCAGATTTCTTCCCAAACTCATATCTACATGTCTGCTACACAGACTTTATTCTATTACATAATTAATTTAAATAATTTAAGAAATTCAGTTCTTAGAGACTTCTTTGTTCATTTTCAGGTCATCAAGATGCTGAAATCTGTCACAGTCTCAAACAAAATATTTACATTTTCTACATAACTTCCTGGTCCCAAAGCACTTCAGACAGGAATTACACTTCACTAACCTCCAATAAACTAGGAAAGAATAAAGCATTCTATGCTGGAGCACACACTTTCTGAGCTTCAAGTTATATATTTCAGGCACCAGAAGATTTAAAAAAGGATGTAACTCCTTTGTACAACAACTGAAAATGAACAGAGATGGAAAAAGCTATTCATGTCTGAACTAAAGGACAGTAGTGTCTAGCAGAAACACAGCACAGAAGTGTGCTCAGCTGCAGTACCAGGTAGGGCCAACCATAGATTGTCACAGATTAGGGGTCAAATTTGCCATTAAGCCTGGGCTGACAAGTCCAAATAGCATATAGCTGTGCAGAAACACAATCTCCATACAACTAACAGTTACTCTGAAATGTACCACAGTACACCAAGAGATGTCTTGCTCCAGGCACAGGAGCCAGGTAACCCCAAGTCTGGACTTTTAACTTCTCTTTTGGAGAAGAAAAACCCTGCTATACCCTTTTATTTACCACCAAAAAAAGTGTCTCAGTAAAGCCAGCAGCATGGGATACATGCCTTTCCCTCAGTATTTCACTCAGATACAAGCAAAATTTGTTTGAACAACAGATGTGGTTTGCCTTACACTAATGCATCAGATGCAGCTGAAGCTCAGGCTTGTGTTCACTGCACACACAGAGTCAGTCACCTTCATGTGAAGGAGAGGACAGATTTGTGGACAGGTCATGGCTAAAATTACCTTAGGTTTTCCTTCAATTTCTGCAAGTTAGAGCACTAAGAAGTTAATTGTCTGCTTAAAAATAAGTTGGTGTTCAACTACTTAATCCCAACTATCAGTAACACATTGGACAAAGACATGGGCCAAGTTTTTAAAGTAAAGGAAGGCTGTGAAGACTAATCAGAATCTAGCCAAACTCCCCCCATCCCAGCACACGTTGGATGAATACCTACATTAATGCTTTCCTACAGTTAAGACAGACAGTATCTTGAAGTATGAAAGAAAGTCTTTACCCATACAACACGTAAGCACAGGCACCTCCTGTAAGGTAATGCACTGTGGTAATGGGCTCCCTGCCTTCTGCTTAAGCAAGGTGTTGAGGTTTAGATTCTCTTGTTGAACTTTTCTATGCCACCATGTGTTTTGAAGGAAGGTGCAGATGGGGCCACTAAGGTAACAGCCACAGAGGGGTGGGGGTGTGGGTGGAAGGACAGGGGAGTGGGTGGTGGAGGAGAAGGGAAACTCCTGAAACTAAATACCACGGGAACCGAGAGGAAATCTTGAAGCAAAAACACTGCAAGAACTGAGGAGGATAAAAGACCTGTGACATGAGACTTTGCTCTCCCGTTTTACTGGGAAAGGTGTGTGGGAGGTTGTCAGTGTTCCTGCTCTCACTCCTGGGACAGGACTCAGGAAGTCCCGGATCGCCGCAGCTGCGGCTTCTTGGCGAGAGCCACCAAGCCACCACCCTCACGCCAGCTTGCCACAGATGCCACTGCTCAGCTGGAGCTGCCCAGCCACTGCCCTCCGACCACCAGCACAGCCACTGCTGTCACTTCTGTGTGGCAGCCACCCCACCACCAGGACCACGTGATTGCACCAAGACTGCATCGTCACCTCAGCAGGACAGAAGTGAGAGGGATTTTTGGGTGACATTTTTTCTGATATTGTTTGGTCTTTGTTTTCTTCCGTTTTGTTCTCCATTTACAGTAAAAACTGTTTTTCATTTCCACACTTGTCTCCAACGTGTCATAACGTCAAGTTCTCATAATTTAGAGAGAGGGGTGTCTATTTCATAGGAGGTCCCACCTCCTGGCACACATTTTCTATAAACCAAGACACTTAAGGAGACTGGACTTTGGGGAAATGGATAACACAGTAGCTGCTAAGGGCTAAAAATCTTGCTCACAGCTGAGGGCTAGTTGAGCATGCACCAAAGGAAATACAGCTGTTATGCAAGTATGACTACAAGTTAAACAAATTACTCTGGAACTAGTGAACAGCTCAGGACCTGTTGAGCTCTCTTGCACAGCAGGATCTCCCCTTGAGTAAAGACGCCTCCCAAGGTTACTCCTCAGGGCTGAGAGATTACTTGCCACAATAGATGCTCAGCAAGTGATTAATAGCATCCTAACTCGGCAATCTTAGCTAACACAAAAGATTGTTTGCACACATATAATCCTTCAGACATAAACCAGTGACCAAGAACCAATTTGGACGAAGCTGCAACTGAACTCCCTCTGAGAAGTAGTTTAGAACACAAGGGGGTCCTTGCTGAACATCACGACTCAACAGGTGGGTCTCCCTGACAATTTTGTCTGACCTTGTCCTATATACAGTAAATAAACAAGTGCACCTTGCCACTGAATCTTGTTAACCACTGTTTGTTTGCTGGTTTATTTCAGTAAACATATTGCTACTTCTCTTTTATGAATGAGGTGCATCACTCCATCTGTGACATTCACACATCCAAGGAATTATTTTGGTCTCGTAAACACGTTTCTTGGAAGGACCATTAATCCAAATACTGATTCAGAAAAGTTTTAAGGACTCTAAATAAAATAAATTTATTTTTGCAACAGACCATACCAAAGTAACATGCTGATACCAAATTTTAGTCGCATTTTCAAAGTGATATTTCAGTGGCATTTCCACTGAAAACAATCCAAAACAATCCATATCATAAAAAAGAAAAGTCACCAGTCCATAAGGCAATCAGTAACACTTAGTTCCTTTAAAGATAAATATAGCATTAAAAAAAGCACATCCCCTTTTATAGAATCACTCTTATTTTTCAAGCAAAGGTAAAATTTAAACAGCTGTGAAATCAAACTAATAGTTATTCCCACAGAATCAAAGATGACTGACCATCCTTTCCATATGGCATTTTCTTTCATACAGATCAGTAAATTCTTTGATAATGCAACTGTCATTCTTAATCAGAATTGAATCTAAAAGATTCATTATGTGCCCACGATTAACTTGACTTCTGTCTCAGAGACTGTCTTGAACCTTTCCCTTTGAAGAAGCTAGTGGTATAAAATAACACAATAAATGTCTGTTCAGACAGACAGCAATCATCTTCAGCAATGAACATACTTCACAGGAAGTGACTCAAGGACCTTTTACTGCTGCTATGATTTAAAGAACTTAATTAACATCAGTTTCATTTCCCAAAGGAAAACAGCTGCTCTCTATGACAAAGCATTTTCAGAGCACTCCACAAACAGAGCAGAACTGAACACTATGACGTGGCAAAACTTTTAATAATCTTTAGAGGAGAACGGAAAAGGAAAAGTGCGCTTTAATGGGATAAGGCAGAAGGCTGAGGGGTCAGTAACCATTCTGTATGCTAGAACACAGATTTGCAGATACACAAATCCCCACAAACACTCCCTCACAGTCCTGGAAACACTTAACACTAGGCAACACAAATTCTAAAGATTTTAAGCTTCTTTTCTGGATGCAATGCATTTTATTTCTTTTTCATTAAAATTTAAATCACAGAAGAAACAATTCTTAGTTCAACTTTATATATATATATATGTATAAACAAGAACAGATTGCATTTCCTGACCCCATAGGGATTTGTATCTCATAAGGAACGATTAAAAAGCAGCAAAAAAAACAGTCAGTGAAAATTACTGTGCACTCTATATAGCCAAAAAGCTTAGAAAAATAACCCTTAATGGAAAACTAAATGTAAGGAATAGATTTTTAAAAATGATACTGCAGTATAATTCTGGTTAGAAGTAGAAGTTAATTGCACAGAGTTCTAGTGCAAAGTTTCATAGTCTGATAAGTATTTTTTTTTAAATGATGCTGTTTAAGAGACTGTTTTTGTTGTTGCATTTCACTGAAATACTGAAATGAGTGATAAGACAAACTAAGCTAAAATAGACATAGTTTTTACAGACACTTACTTGAATGGTGTGAACAGAAATGACAATGTAGTTTCCTTTTTCTGACTCATCTTCACCTGCATAAAAGAGCATTAAACCATTATATGCAAGTTGCAACAAGACTAAAAATTGTATGAGGAAGTAAACAAAAAAAAATCACAGAAAATTTCTAAGACTTTAGAAAAAGAATGAAATCACACTGTCAATATATTGTCCAGGAAACTAGGTGTTATACTCCAGTATGCACAACTCCTCTGAGTTCTTGGAAACTCAGACCTGCTCTAAAGTAAATCAATAAACCACACCTCAGCCACTAATTTTCTCAGGAGGACTTCTACAGTTTGCAGGATAAAGGGAAGGTACGGCTAGAAGTGTTATCAGGCTTCTGTGACAACCTCCTTCTATGAAACTGTATTATTTAGGCCAGACAGGAACTAGTACACTGCAGCAAACACTGCCAAAGCAATGCTGTTAAATCAATTAACCTGCACATGGATTAAAAATAGAAGGTTTTGATGCCATCAGAGCCACTTTGCCCAAGGACCTCCAAAACATCAGCAGCCTGACTCAAGTCTGACAGCTGGCATAATGTGCAGCCAGGAACTTCATAAGCACACTACTCCCAAAACCTGACAGCTTGAAGTAGCAACCCATGTCTCATTCTATCCATCCAAGGTAACAGCTTCTTCAGGGAGTACAAATTCTGGTCAGGTCAGTCCACCACAGGAAAAGCAAAAACCCACTTGGCATGTCTAAGTGTGATACTTCTGCTTCAGCAGAGAAACACGTAGAAAACTCATACAGGATCATTCCAAAACAATGCTAGAAACAAACCAACAAAAATACCAGATAACCTAGCACTACAAAATTACACAATAAAAGTAAATTTAAAGGAAGGGAGAAGTACTTTATTTTTTTTTACTTTTTTTTTTTAAATAGTGTCTGCTACTGACACTGCCCCCCTAGTATCCACACCTTTGTGAACCTGGCATTCATTTTTTTTTACGTGCTGAAAGTGCTAATCTCTTGCAGGTCTTCTTATGCCAGTTTCCTGTTCCTCTATCATCACTGAGAGGGGAACAGTTCTTGCATGTCTCAGCTTCCTGCCTGTGGAGAGCATGGTTTTCCCCTCAGAGCATTTCTGTGCCTTGCCAAAGCTGTGATTTTGGGACTTTGGACAGTTTCTTATTCAATCATCTAGTAAAACATAGCCTTTTTTGTTTGGATCACTCATGTGTTCTCATAAGGTAACATCCAATATTAAATCAATCAACACAGAGAAGCCAGAAATGAACACTTGCAAGGCAAAACAGATGCAACAGCATTTAGCTAAAAGTTAATTAAACCACTAATTTCATTTCTTTAATGGTCAGGAGCCTATTACCTCTTTGATCTGTTTGTGTACTGATCCTGACTTAGAGCCTTGACTCCCAGCCCCCATTGGAAAGGTATTATCATCCTTCTCAGGTACAGCACTCAGATTCTACCTCCATACTGCAAGTAGGTTTATAACAACATCAATAAACATCTGTATTTTTGTTAGGAATCAAGAAAACAGTTATTCATTCTCCTTACAAAAAAAAAAAAAGCTGTTTATTAAAGTTTTTCAAACTCCTTCAGATACAGCTCAAAGACAGTCACTCAACATCACCCATATGTGCACTCAATTTTAATCCTTTGAATTCAGCATAGAATACATACAGCATGTCCTATAATTGTTTTACACATAGCAACAACTATTACTCAAGTAAGTATTTTTTGATCATATGTTTAGTACCTTAAATTGCTCAAGGATCTGAAGAGCATTGGTAAACATGCTCTCTGCTTTGAAATGAGCACTATTGTTCAAATATTCCAAAGGCAGAGTTCCCTGAGGAGGAAAAATACATATGTACATTAAAAAAAAAATAAATGAAAAACTGAATTCCTGGCCAAATGAGCAGTAAGAATATTTCAAATTACTCTAAATAACTAATGTAACTCCTTTGAAAATACTCTTCTCACATAGTTTTGCAACATTACGGGGATTGTTTATAGTATCTCAGCTTCTACAGGAATGCAAAAAAACATAAATAACAGAAGTTGTTACTAAACTATATACTACAAAATAATATAATCTTGACCTCTAATCAGAAGCCATTTTTGAAATACATAAAAGAATTCCATCCAAAGCCTGGAAGGAAGTCAGCCTGGGCCTGACTCAACCCAGTGCTTGTGATAGGAAAGCAAGCAGTTCCCATGCCATCCTATGCTGGGCAGCTTTGCTTGCACAGGCAGCAGTGAGTGCAGGACAGGGGGACAGAAACTGGGGCAGAGTCTTCAGAAGAAATATTTCAAAAAATGTGCCGTACATCAGTGTTTTAAATATGAAGCTAGCAGTGTGAAAGCAGACTAATGAAATGCTAATTATCAATTAGATATTTATGAGGCAACTTTTGGGCTGTGTAATAATACATGAAAGAAATTACAAGAAAAAGCCGTCTCACTGTTCACTAAATTAGAGGCACAAGATAACATCTGAAGAAAGTACTTGAGTTTAATCAAGAAATAATTAAACATTAAATTGCAGGAACAGACTTGTTTACAGGCTCAGCTTTCATGATCAAAATCATGTGTTATTCAAACCATATTGCATTTTTACCATCCCTAAAAATAAAGCAACGAAAAACCTTTATGCAGCCCAGAAGTACAAAGTTGCAGATTACAAAAGGATCAGCAGCCTTTCAAATTGAAAGCCCTACACAATATATAACAAGACTGAGTTTGTACTCTAAATTGAAGACATACACATAAACCTAAGACTATAAGCAGTCTCTATACAGCACTTTTACAAATCTGTAATCTTTCCCTTCACATGCCTCAAGACTTGTTTCAACGCCTCTTCCTCTATGGTGAACAGATTTTTATAATATGTAAAAGCATTTATACTTCTTACCACAGAATTCAGGGGAAAAGGCACACCGATAAGAGAAGCCATCAGCGGTGCTATATCAGCCTGTGCAAACAGAAGCATTCCCATTTTAATATAATTTCAGCCTCTAGAGCTAATAAATTCAGTTTAAATTTAACATATCTGCATTTGCAAAAGAAAATGGTATCACACTGCGAAGTTATAACACACAACTCTCCTTTGCAGGTTTCTTTTTAGGATCTAGTGGTCCTGGCATGATTGGATTCAAAATGTGAGGCTCCCCTACTGATAAAGCTCAAAAAATACATTTAGTTTAAAAAGCAAATATAAGCCCTCACAGTATTTATTCACAGGAATCCAGCACCTCCTTCACTGCACTCAGAGAAGCATACTATTTTTATGACTATTTATATGACTGAAAGGACTGATTTCATATTTACAGTTTTAAGCAGTATACTGGACATACTGCTCTTCACAACACTCCTTATCTCAAGCTTCCACAGGGCTGATTACTCCCCTTCTCCCCTTCAGAGGGTGTTTCTGACTTTTATTTGTGTCCAGTCAGCCCTCAGAAAGGCCCTTCAGTTTACACCAAGGCGTCTCATAAAATAAGTTACCATTACCTTCTACTTGTGATGATAAACACTGCCTCTCACGAGGTTTATATTTTTCTTTAGTATAAAGCTATGCACCAAAATTCTTTGTTTCTCCAGCATAAATTGGAAGGAACCACACTGAAAACACAGGCACAGATCTACTGCACAGACTCCAAACCATCACTTGTAGATAACAATAGACATGAAGTGTAACAATAGTCATGGGAATCAGAAGTGTAGTTTGCTATTTTTACACATAGTCCCATGTGTACCACAGGACAAAAGCTCTGCCTTTGAGAATTTCATTATACAGGACAAAACAACACTAGAGTCTTCTATACAGTGGCAAAATAACATTGCCATAACTCCTACCAACCTTGAGAGGAAAACTGATCTAGTTTTGTACCACGGCTTTGCTGAAAGCAGCTGATCCAGAACATTGCCAGTTTGAGGTCTGTTATTCATATATTGGTTTTCATAAGACAATAGGAAGAAAGTATCATTACTTAAAAGAGTTTAACTGATTTAGTATCAGAGGACATGTTGTCCACCTTTTTTAATTTCCTTTACAATACCAATTGTCTAAATTGCATAGTGCCTGGGCCATAATCACACATCCTCCTGAAAAATAGCACAGTTTAACACCAGCAAGAAATGGTTTTGATTCAATGACAGCAATTTCTGAAAAAAAGCAACAAAATACAGGCATGGAATAAGTATCTCTGAACAAATAAACTGAACATATACATGGCTAAGTGCAGGAAAAAGCATATAGCACATGCTCACAAACTTGGGAAATATGGTCCTCAGACCATCCTCTCTTTGTGTTTCACTAGGCACCTTCATAGGAGATACTGAGGAGGCTCCAGAACATTTTCCAAGTAAAAAGTAGAGGGAAAGCATCACAAGTTACTTCTAAAGGTTTGCAAAAACAAATCCCACCCTGAGAGCCTGCTAGATGCTATTCAAACTACTTTTGGGTAACCAAGTTTGAGAAGGATCAGTTACATTTCCTACAAAGGTGTGTGATCACTAAACTAAAATGGTGCGATATTGCATCCTCAGGAGAAGTTGCATGTTGCTGCCACATGTGTCAACAAGGAGTTAAAACTTATCCTCATTATGTTCAGCACAGGTGTAGTTCCTGCAATTTTTAACTAACACATTCTAGGGAAATGGTACATCACCATGATCATTCAAATTAAATAAATTAGTTTAAATCACACAAAACTCCTAATTTAAGGTGATAATTTATGAACTATTAAATTGCATATATTTGATACCTGATTGACATCAAGCCTCTTCAAGTTTTCCAGTTTCCATTCTGCAAAAAATAACAAAGCACATGAATAGCTAATCTATACAGATTTGAAAGGGGTAATTCCATTGATATTTAATGTCTTGTTGTAATTTTCTGTAACGTGCTGGTACTACAGAAAATTATTTGACTTTAGGGTGCTAGCTCAACAAGAGTTACAGAAGGAACTCAACAGGCAGAAAACACAAAATGTATTCACTTCAGTTCACATTTTCTTTTATCCAGCAGGATAAACTGCTGCCTGCAAATCTGTGACCTAGATCAGGCGAAGAAAGGCCAAGGGTTTTGGGTTTTTTTTTCAGTACAGTGATGTATTACCTCTTGTGTCAAACAAAAGAATTAAACTGAGGTTTAGGAGAAGAAATGTTAAATCTCTTTAACAGTTTATAAAAAAGGTTAACCCAAGGTCCCAAATGTACTGGTACAGTGTGGTACAGACATATTAGACACTAAAGCTGTGGTGCATCATACAAAAAGCTGGTTCAAAAGTATATTTTCCTGCTCTCTGTTGGCCTCTAAGGAAATAGAGAGAAAATTGTCTGTTTCCTTTGGCGATGGAGAATTACTTAAAAACAGTTTAGCAAGGTTTGGTTTCATTTTTTTTCTTTCATACATTTGCAGTATTGCATATATCAAACTTTTTTCAGCAATTAGTTCATAGCACTGCTTGCTTTGGGGGTCTGAGTACAAGTCCACTGCTATTTGGTCTCAAAAGCTCCCTGAAGAGCAGCCATGTACCTTAACAGTAGCAAGACACACAGCTACAGCAAGTTCCCATGGCAACACAAAGGGAAGTATTAGCAGCATTAATCACAAATTGCACTGAACTCACACCAAAATGAACAAGTTTCCCTCCTTTCGCTTCTCAGAGAAGGAATTGGGTTTATATTTCTAGAAATAGATTCTCACTCATATTTCTATTACATAAATGCATTGCTTGGTTTCCTTTAAATAAGTTAAAAAAAAAAAACCCAACATTGGAAAACTGTCTATGCACACACAAAATGTGCTAAAGGTAGGAAGCTCCACTAGAGAAACATCTAACTTTGTCAGAAGCTTTTTCATCTCCACTTCCCTATTTCCAAAAGGCAGAGTTGAAGACATCTGCATTGGACCAGGATCTGTAGGACACCAAGCCCAAGAAATCTCAAGGACTGGGACACAGCTACAGACCAGCCAGCCCAGGCTATACTCCAAAAGGGTGAAGTGCCTCAGCTGTACGTGCTGCCCATGCTGGTTTACAATTCCAGCTCACTGTCTAGGTTTCTTGTACAGTGCCCAGCAGTTTTCCACCCACTTGATAGGGGTTTTTTTTGCCTTTATCCTGCCTTGCTTTTATTGCAGCCCGCTGGGCTGTCAGATGCAAACAGTCCAGCAGAAACAGCAGGGAAGAGCCAGTTCAAGAGGCTGAGGCTACATGAACCAAAGAAAATGTCATATAAGACCTCACAGAAGCCAAACAGTGGAGGGATACGCCGAGCTCAGTCAGCTGTGGCAAAGCAGGGTAAGTCTCCTACATAACAGGCATGTGTTTAGATGTCAACAATCACCCCACGTCATGGTGCTGCAGAAGGTTGTGCCTTCACTCACCAGCTTCTCTGGCCTTCCACCCCAGGGCCAACCATTGGTCCATAAGGAGCTGAAGAGCAGCTCTGTATTCTCTCTCTTTCTGCAGAAGGCTCAAACCAATGGCCAAACAGTTACTACTACAATGCCCACAGGATGCAGGGATGCCGTAACACGTATTTCCAAGAGGATTGCCTGTCCAGGCCCGAGGGAAGGCAGAGCACAGGTGAAGGAACTGATGAGAAGGCTGTCATCCCAGAGCAGACTCTGTGCCCTTCTGCACATTAATCCTTCTATGGCAAACAAGACAGGGTACATCCTGCCTGTTGGCACTACCTTTGGGGGTATGAACCCCAATAATGAGAAGAGAGACAAGAGCTGCCTACAGCCTGCCTGCACTGGAACAGAGCAATAGAAATTTGTCAGCCTTAGAAATACTCTGTCAATATTTCCATGAACGCTTAACTCAGATAAATTAGGAAGGATTGTCAATAGATGCAAGAACTTGAACATTGGTGCATGCAACTACAAATATAAGCTTGACACTCACATACATCAGTGACACAGCAGTCTTGAAGACACTCTCCTCCCCTGCAGTCTCATTTGCCTTTGTACAGAGCAGGAAAGGCAGATTCAAAGCACATTTCAAGAGACCTCTTTTAAACATCTTTTCTTTCACATGTGAAAATATCTGGTATTGTAACTTAATGGAGTAGCTGAACTCTATTGATCTGTGAAAGTGCCCAAGTTCCATTTCAACAATTTTTTCTTTACTTCTAAGCTACGCAACCTACTAGAAGCTCTAATGCACAACCATACAGAGAACAGTCACTTTCTAAGAAGATACCTATTACTCAAATAGAGATTCAAAGTCCCAAGATACTCAGAGGGACTCAAATCTCCAATAGATATAATCTGTTGGAATTAAGAATCTATAAAGATAGTGTCTAACCAACACTGCGGAGCAAGTCCACAATGAAGAGAGGAGTTTCTAATGTTTGCTTGGCTGTTTTGGTTTTTGCTGGTTTGTTTTTTTTAACCATCAGAAGAGTAATACGAAGCAAGCACAGCAGGGTGCAGACAAATACCCTTTAAGAAAAATACCCCTTTAAGAAAACAGACATTTCATAATTGATGAGGGCCAAATAGCTTTCCCTATTGTGCACCTGGAAGTCAGCTCAATATTCATCTTTTTTGAAATGCTCTCACACCATTTTCATCATGATAAAATGCTGAGGTTTTACTAAAGCTACTAAGAATGAAGGAAACTGACAGATATAAAATTCAACTATTACAGATCAACCCTTAGATGTCAAGTGTCTTTAAAAGTCTGGCAGATCAGCCGTCACAGATACCAAGATCAGTTGGTTTATTCTGTTTTCTATTTTTTTTTCTACAACTTATTTTCAATTTTATCTGAGATGTCATAGTTTTATAGCAGCAGTTAATCACAAAGAGTGAAATGTTAACATAGTCTGTATCAGAAAAGTCCCATTTGCTTAATCTGTTACCAAATACTTCCTCAAGAGCAGGGCAGAGTTAAAACCTCAGGACTGAAGTAATTTTTGCCTGTTTTCTCTAATGTAGCTTGACAAGCAATCCAATAAAATACAAAGTCATTACCTCATTGATCATGAGTAACAACCCGAGACTCAAGGCATCTTAAGAAACAGAGAAGGCAGCAAGGATGGGGGACATGGTTCTCTAAATCCATTGATATTTCAGTAAGCCAATATGTATTACACTATATATTTTTATAATAAAAATTAATTATTTTTAAAAAATTTTATTCTTAAATAAATTACAAAGGGGAAAATAACAGTAAAGAGTCACAGTTTTTCATTGAGAAAAACTGTTTACATTTCCACAAGAACTACAAGGATGCAAGTGAGACAAAACAGCCCTTGGAAAGTCCCCAGTGGTGTACTGTGAAGCTAGAAAAGTCTTGGAACCTGTCAACTTATGTTTCTGTGCAAACAGATTTTAACCTCTGGGAGTCTTCCTAAGAATTAAGTCTCCTCTGGAACTAAGTTTTAGGAGCATGAATAGCCTCCTGTCCCCAAAAACATAAAGCCTTCAATTCTATGATTAGAAAAGAAAACTGACTCTGATATTATCTACCCAATTTTGCAGTACCCTGCTTTGGCATGCCCTGTTATCTTTGCTTTACATACCACACAAAGCAAGTCATACTTACTGTAATGGAACAGAAGCCAGTGAAGATCAACAGGTGCAGTGGTTAAAAACACCCCCCTTTCCAACAAAATCCTGCCCTTAAGTTTTATATTTAACGCACCTTTCAAAAAACTGTCTTCAAAGAACTGGGAAGTAACTTTCTGTGGATAATTTATCCCAGCACCCCAAACAATCAGTGGTGTTAAAGTTTCTGAGGGATGACCAGCTCCATGGGATCCTAAGACACAGCAAACAAAACAAAACAAAAAAAATAAAGACACCTGATGTAAAAACAAACAAAATCAACATGCAACAAAAAATACGCACACATGTACTCAGTTCTTGTTACAGTAGATGGACTAAAATCCTGTTACAGACAACCTATTCCAGATTTATAGCTTATTTTTATGCCACAATAAAGGCTAAATTCAAGTTGCAAGTTGGGAAATCAGTACCAGTTAGATTATTATAGTAATTATTAAGTCTATGTATAAAGACAGAACTTTATATATTAAAACCCCCAAACTGCTAACATACAGAAACTAAAGTCATGT
This sequence comes from Calyptomena viridis, assembly GCA_013390005.1. Lineage (NCBI taxonomy): Eukaryota > Metazoa > Chordata > Aves > Passeriformes > Eurylaimidae > Calyptomena > Calyptomena viridis. The sequence goes on along the minus strand of WEIV01004627.1, from coordinate 196,183 downwards.
TATTTGAAAGCCTCAAGGTATAGAAGAGCTACTTGTCCAAAACACGTGCATGTGCCTATCCTGAGCATCCCACTAATTTCAGTAAAACTAGGCATGAGTGCAAAAAAAAATCATATAGAACTGAACTCTTGTTCCCAAATAAGAAATTACATTTCCATTTCAAAACCAGGAAGCAATATGCACTGCAACTGGCATCCTTTCCACACTGATACAAGTTCATTTTTAAGGTCTTAAAGCCTAGTAGCACACTCCTTAAAAATTTACAAAGCATGATTTCCTTCCCTGGGGAAATGGATTCCCCCCAGATTAACGTATCAGCAACCAAAAGGAAGAAGCTTGAAAACTATGATGCCTCAGCAGCAGTTGCACTGAAGCAGGAGCCACAGAAGCTTGAAAGAGACACTGGTCATTGAACCCAGTGGGTGAGGTACCACAGCAGTGAGATAACCCAGCTTCAAAAGCAATGATGTTATTGTACAAACCTGATGTTGGTCACTGCATGGTCTACAAGACTATACATTTTACTTGTATTTGCATAGACACACACTCTTCCCTGTGTGTATAAAATTGTATTTTAATAAATACGAAGGACACAGAAAATACATTGTTGTTCAGCCTCAAGGCTACTCCCAATTTCATACCCAATTTTATCCTTAAAACAATCACTATGGCAGAGCTGAAGAGCCAACTTTACTTTCTTTAAACAGTTCTAAGCTTAAGAACACACAGGTCTGGGAATTAGATTTCTGATGTTCAGAAGAGACCACTCTCTAAGCTCAAAAAAAAAAAAGCAGCAAAAACTGCTCTTCTTTGCAGAATTTAGGAAAAGACCTGATGGAGAGAGAACTTCCTCCATCTTCCAGACATGAGTTATTTCTTTGTGTTGCAGGAGGAAAGTGAAATTTTGGTGAGCTTACATTTTAGCCAGGTCACCAGCTCCATCAGTATTTTACTGAGACTCTGCCTCCATGAATACTTTAAGACAGATAGAGCTGAAACAGGTGCTGTATCCACTCTCTCCCTGTTATAAGAACCAGGTTTCGGCCTGATCTGAATTATAAGAAGGGAAGAAAAATAATTATTTTCAGCTTGGTCTGTTGTTCCCTGTTCCACCCCTCAGCATCCTTCAAACACACCTTTTCAGAGGAATGGGAGGGAAAGGGTGCTGTTGTTCAATTCTCTGGTCTCTGGTCCAGCATACCACACAGTAGTACTTGTAGCAGGATGGTATCAGGAACAAGTGGGCAAAGTGAGGGTGGGTATAGAACCACCTATGCTGGTGGTCAGCAGTTCCCTCTGACATCAGCTTAAAGCAAAATCATGGACTCAGACAGAGAAAGGCAGTGACTTCACTGGTCTTTGCCAGCAACCACGGTTTCTTTAATCCTGTCTAATTCAGAAAATGTTCTTTTCCTTAATAAGTTCACCCTGTCCTTCTAATGTTTAATTTGTTTTAAAACTGGTGCACATCCTATTCTACAAATAACCACTGAAAGGCTGCAGCAGTTACTGATACTACAAGCTCAAATAAAAGCTACTGAACCAGTCTTCAGACCACTCACTATGGGCCTGAGCAGCATCTCTGGGTTTGCTCTTGGACTCACTAAAGTCAACTTTAAAGTTATTAAAGCTTCTGGCAGGAGATCAACTTTTTCTTCGAGACAGAAAGAGACAACAGAAAACTATGACAGATCAGTCATTCTCAAAGCCTGAAGAATTACTCTTATCACCTTTTATTCCCACTTCCAAGGATCCAATACACAATGAGGACATCCCTACAGCACACTGGCAGTGAGGAAGGTCAACTGCACCCCACGCTGTGTTAACAGGAGAATGGTACAGGAAAGGGATGATCTTCCTCTACTCAGTACCTGTGAGATCACCTCCAGACATTGGATCCAGTTTTGGGCTCCTCTGGCACAGGAAAGACATCCATCATTGGGAATGGTCTCCGTGAGGAGCACCTGTCCTGTAAGGAGAGGCTGAGGGACTGAGACCTGTTCAGCCTGGGGACAAAATGGCTTTTGGGAGGACATAACAGAACATCCTGTCTGTACCCCACTGTGAGGGCATGTCAGAGAGGATGGAGCCGGGGTGTCACTGTGGTGCATTGTGGGAGGATAAGAGAGAACAGGCATAAGTTTAAACAAAGGAAGCTCAGATTGCTCAGATAAAGAAAACCTTTCCCCCTTCCTGAGGGCAGGCAGGCAAGCAGCAGAGCAGGGTGCCCAAAGGGGTTGCACAGGCTCGATTCCTTCAAGGTTTTAAAGGCACTGCTGAATAAAGCCCTAGCATCTGTGTCTGATCCCAAAGCCAGTCCTGCTTTGAGTAGATTGTTGGACTTCCTGAGGTCTCTATGATCCATATACACAAAATATATATACACACCTTCCTTAAAAAAAAATGATTAAATGATTACTCGAAACAGACAAAAAATACAGCAGAATTAAAATTTTATTTCAAGTGGCAGTCAGCTCAACAGTAAGTAATATTCAAAATGGACTACTTTGCAAATGAGCAGATGGTAATTAGGCTGATTTTGAATAAATATACAAGTATTTTTGTGATCTCTGATGACAGAGAAAGTCTGAATTTTTCCTTGAAAAAGCTTAGCATTTCACACATAGAGTAAGATGCTGCATTTTACCACAACCATGCCTGTAGCAGCCTTGGTTCAAAAGTATCACAGTTAGTAGTTACAAACACACACACTGGAAGAGAGACTTGGCACTTTCACTGGCTGTACACAAGGACAGGAGTGTTCTTATGGTTCTTGAAAAAAAACAGAAAAAAAGGAGGAAAAAATTGTCTAAATGAGCTTACCACCTCAAAGGGTTCTCATCTGCCTTTAATCTAGTTATGCCAAAATTGCCTCAAGGCATTTGGCCACAGTGGCCATGCCCTTCACAAGTGCCCTTTGTGAGTATCTTCATGGTTGATCCCTGCCTCACTCTCCTCTTCGTACTCTCAGCTTCTCCATTACCATCATCATTCTCCTCTAAAAAGATGATACAGCAGTCCCATCCTTTCTGCTGTGCTTAAAAGGCAAAAATAAGCAAAAAGATTCTCTGCCCTGCCTGCCCATCTCCCCTCTGTTAAGTTTTTCACCAGCTTCTGGACAGATTTCCCACCTTTTCTAGGTGCTTCAGAGCACCAAAGTGAAAACTGTATTTCCCACATGGGCTGCAACAAGACCAACTTTGCTGCTGGCAGCCAAATAACACAATCTCCTCCTGCTTGGGTTAGCTGTCTGCAGAGGAGACATTGAGGTCTTTCTATCTCCACTAGGCAGCCACTGAGGGAGTTAAGCTTTACCTTAGTGTCTTTTTCTGTCCAGATATGGAATGCAGCTACTACAGCAGTTTGCTTGAGTTTTCATACTCAAGCAACACTTAGGATATCAAATAAAGCAGGGGCTCCAAAGCTTCTAATGGGACAGAGCTCTAATCACACTTCAGATGCCCATAAACTCAGCTGATTCATCATTTAAAGAGACTCACCCCAATCTGTCATTCCGTGGTCAGAAGTCAGAATAAATGCAGTTTTTCCATCATTTCCATAGAAATTGTCAATCACTGAAGCACTTTCTTTCACACCCTCGTCGACTTTTTTAATATTCTCCTTGTATTCCCTTGAAAAATAGGAAAAAAATGCTAGGTTAGATTCAAGGTGGCTCTCACATTTAGTATAAAGCACGTTATCCATGGTCATAATGCCCAGTCCTTTGATTATAGACAGCTTTATCCTCTACAGAACATCAAGCTAACAAAAGGCTTCCTAGGTGTAAAATCTCTCCTCCTCTGAATCTTTTGTGAGCTATTAAGTTGTCACAGCACAGTTTGAAGGTTCCTGAAACCACAGATTCAAAAGGATTTATATTTCCAATCTGACCTGTCCTTGACTTAAGACTATACTTTTGTCACTCACAGCTATCAGGGAATTTAAACAGAATATCAAAACAAAGAAATACTGGAAAATTCAAACATCTTAAATCGTAAGTTGCAAAAATTACTTTAAGCTGGTAATTAAATAGCAAAGAAAGACCTCACCACGCAGGCATTGTTTTAAGTTGATTCATAAATCAGGGCAGATCCTAGAGTTTTGTGGAATAGAGTTAAATAAAAAATTTGCATATTTTTAGAAAAAGTGACCATGATTAATTTTCAGGCCACTAATTTTCTATTTTTTTTATGTTGCTCAAGTCAGTTTTACAACTCTGTTTTCAAAAAAATCATTAACAAATGAATCTGAGACATACAGCAAGGAGGAACTTTGTAATGATGTAGGGAACCAGAGTATGAATTTTGATAATATGCAAGGATCAAGAGAAAGACAAAATTCTACATTCAAAGCATGTGAAGAAATGAAAACAAAGTTCTCAAATAATGCACTTAAAGATGAATTGGTGATGAGGACTGTTAATCTAAACTCTTCTTTATTCATGAGTCATAAGGAAAGGAAAAGTATAATGCTGGACTTTGCAGCCATTATAGCTGAGCTTACTGTTGTCTATAAACTCAACCATATCATTTCAGCAATGGGGAACCTGAAAACTGTATCCATTTTATGTTTAAAACTGCCATTTTCTACATATCCTCTAGATGATGTGTTGGCTATAACTAAGACAATCTGCTAAAAATCAGACTTGAGTACAGGAGTACAAGCAGCTATAGCAAAAGTGTGTCACTTTGACAGATGGAATCTTAAAAGTCAAAATAACCCAGAAAATTCAGAACACAGGCAATCATGGTGACACATATGACTCACAACACTACAAGTTTTGTTTCTAGCTTCATAAATAGCACTGCTAAAGAAGTTATTGCATGTATTTAAAACTAATAAGAAAGATATACTTAGTACCTCAATTACCTTGAGTTTGGCCGATGAGCATGTCCATTTGTGTCTATGCCTAGCAAATGCAGGAACAGAACCACTTTCTCTTCATTCAATGCAGAGAACAATGTTTGATTACTTCTGGAAGAATTGAAGAAGCTCTGCATGGAATAAGCCATTAATATATTAATCTGAGTAAAATGGAAAAAGATAGGCAGCCTATTAAAACACTTTAAAAACTAAAACACAGCTGTTTTCATGTCAAAATACTAGTAATTATTAGAGCTAGAAAAGAGAAAAAATAATGACTTTGCAATTTACTACTCAGAGGATAACTGCTATCAGTATAGCCCATCCAAAGTTTCAGCTTATGTAAGGCAACACTCAAATTGAGGTGTCCTTTTGTTGTTTTGGGTGCTTTTTTTCTTTGTTTTTGTTTGTGGGTTTGCTTGGAGGTTTTTTTGAGTTTGTGTAGGCAGAAATACCAGCTAATTGCATATCATCCCTTCTTTGCCTCCTGTATAAACACAACAATGAACCATTTCTGAGCAGCCCTTATGGCTTTACATTTCTATTGATTTACTGTATTCAAACTGGACACAAAGGTCTCAAATACTCTCACTTTGGAAGCAGGTTCTGCAGGACTGAGATACCAAACTACAACTTGTTTGCAGAAACTAAAGTAACAGAACAAAACAGGACATTTTTGCAAATGCATGAACTGCAGAACATACATCTGCCTTGCACATGTCCTACTTAAGCATCCCCGAGGCAGATGCCAGGGGAGGATTTTCCCCTGAGATGGAATGAGTCTTGACACGGCTATTCTGTGTTAGACCAGCCATATTACAGCAATGCAAAATGCAGGCAGACAGCTAATCCAACATCAGCTCCTTAGTAATAACACTGCCCGAGGAAACAAAGTTGGGTAGGGTTTTAGTTCAAAGAGCATCTAGGGAACCTTTCAGTACACTAATAGAAATGAGAGTGTCTTCAAATTTCAGTCAAGAGTCCAGGGAAAACAGTCAGTGAACCATTTCTGCCACAAAAGGACAGGGCAGTCCACCATACATTTGTGATAGCAGTGGAGCTCTTAAAAAACACAGCTCGTACCTTGTGTAAACAAAAGTGCAGAGGAAGAGCCAAACAACAGCAACAGTATCATAAGCTATGTCAGCAAACCATGGCAGTATGCAATTCCACCTTTTTAACTCCCCAAATATACACAAGCCACATGGAGTAACATTTGCACGCTCTCAGCTTCAGTCCTTGTCCAAACAAAATCGTGACCAAAGTCCAGAAATATTTCAAATAAAGATATAAGAACAAAATCCGATTACATTAAACAGCAATATAATTAAGGAGTTTTCCATTTCCCACAGAGATTTGTCCACCTGCACATATTTGACCACAGATTTAAGAAGCTTTCCAGAGCACACCAGTAATTTGCAGGATACAGTATAATTCTGTTGTCTTATTTTTAATTAAATAAAAGGAAACAGCATATCAAAACAGACAAACAGGAAACTCCAAAAATTAAATCCTAAAACATAGATCGATATTAGAAGGCACATATTTTTCTATCACACAATGATTATGCAAAAGAAACCATTCAGAGAAAAGTAAGGCCTGAGCTTCTCCTCTCCTTCCAGATGAGTCCCCATGACATACCAAAACCACCCCGCTCTCCTAGCCCCTTCCACCTTGTAACCCTGAGCAGCAGCAGCCAGAAGAGTTTGCCCAAACTCTGGCTAACTAAGAACAAGACAATGAAAGGAAGATGAGTGCAATCCAAGGTATGGAACTTTTTCCAAGCAAATAGAAAACTTTATCCCATGGAATTTTTTTAAAAATGGTTTACTGAGAAAGAAACCCACTGAATAGGAGTGATCTTTGGCCAATAAAGGTGGTGAGTTGGTAAGCACCACAAATAGTAGGGGCAAAAATCACTTCACCTTGCTCTGGAGGTTGCTGAACTGTTTGTCCAGAACCATCTCTGTATCTCCTTGTAGCCTGCTAAAGGCCTCTTCTTTTTGCTTCTCGGCATTCACAGAACTTGAGTCCTACCCCCACTGCTAATGGTTTTCGATCTCCTGGTGGAATTTTTTCATCCCAGCACCACAGCTATAGCGGGGTAAAGAAAGCAGGACCCAGTGACTTCCTAAAGCTGAATTTGCTGCCTCCATGGAGGACCAGTTAACAGCTGCACACAAAAGAAGTAGTTGCTTTATAGGCAATGGGGCAGGGGGAGGGCGAGAAGTGAGTTGCTGCAGTCCCCAGGCAGCAGCAGCAGCACTCAGACACAAACAGAAATAGCCCCCTCCCCAGTTTGGCTCAACAGGTCCAAATGGAGTTTCCCAGGGGAAATCACACGATGTCTGAGCAGCATTAAAGATCAAGGGCAAGACTTGGCTCTCTCACTTTTCTGGCCAGGGACCTGCTAGGATGCAGCCTCCTGCACACACATGGCACCTCCCCATCCTCTGCTTCTCAGCCACCACTGTGCATGCCAGCCCAGCTGATCACTGTTGCCACCACCCTGTCCCTGCCCATCGCCACCCAGAGTTGTGCAGTTGCCACTGCCCCGTGCTGGATCACCCACTGCTGCAGCCCGTGCCCACAGCACCCCCACTGCCCGGGGCCGCCTGCTTTTCACCCAGAGCTGCTTGGGGGCTCCCCTGCTGCTGCTCCACAACAGTTCTCTTTCTGCTATTGTTGTCTCGTTCTGTTTTGTTCTCCGTTTTTCAGTAAAGAGCTGTTATTCATCTTTATACATTTTGCTTCAAAGTCTCATGATTTCAATGTTACAATAATTTGGAGGGAGGAAGTTTTTTTCTATTCCAGAATGGTTCCCACCTTCCTTGGCTGACATTGTCTTTAAACCAAAACAACCACTCAACACTAGTTTCCGACCCATCATTATATGTTAACTATATTTTTCTGTCTCAATTTTTTTTTGTTTCCCTTTTATTTGCTCTATTCAGTAATATTACCCCCCTTGTATATTTAAGCCAAATCCCACGAAGAAGTTTCAGGGAGGGCAGTAAACAACTAAGAAGGCCAAGAGCACTCAGTTTCTCCAGTCTCAAGCAAAAGCAACTGAGGAGAGATCTCACTGCTGTCTTACAACCATCTACTATGAGGGTGGAGGGAAGACTAAGCCTGACTGGTCAGAGAGCCTTGGAGATGGTACAAGGGAAAACTCATAATTTGAAATGTGGAAAATTCCAACAAGACAAAGAGACTTTTTACAATTATTTTTTTAAACCATAACTGTAGCCAGATATTGGAACAGCTTCTCAAAAGGCTTGTCCTTGAAGATGCTTAAAACTTGACTGGGCAAGGCCTGAGCAGCTTGTTCTAAGTGAACCTTCTTCATGCAGGGAGTTGGACTTGATGACCACTACAGCTGCCTTCCAACATTTTCTTATATAATTCTGTCAACTTTTCTATGATTTTTCTGGCAAGTAACAACAAAATAATGTACTGGCTACAACTGATACACAATTTAGTAAGATCAGCAATAAGTTTCCCACTAAAACATTAATTGCAAGCTGTGAGCTTAATTATAATGTAATACCAATTAAAATATTACAATATAAGTTTTATTACAACCATGTGAAGTCTTTATCTAATCATCTCCCTCCACAGACAGGAGAAAGCAAAGAAGAAAAAAAGACCATCTAGCAGGTCTAACAGATACATGATTTGCAGATGTATGAGCAGAATATGAACTTGAAGATGTTAAACATCTAAGTTGTTGAGAACCTTTTGTTCCTTCAAACAGAGTCTTCCATGGAAGCCTGATCCTTTAACAGGGCTGATAAGCTGTTGCTGATTGTATGCATGTACAAGGAGAGAGACCAAACAAACTTTCCTTTCACAAAGCTCCTTCAGACATAATCTAGGACAACTTAATTTAATTGGTTGCTTAAAGCTGCATCTGCTGATTTTTGCTAATGGCAGAGTTTAGTTATGCCAGTTTTCAGACATAAAACACATGTACAAGGGCAGGATAAACTCATGCCAGGTTTAGACCAGTTGAGCATGATCATGCACAAGGCACCTACACATTTAAAATAAATCATCCAACCATTGTGCTGCTAATTAGAGCAGAGCTATCTGTATTGAAATCCACTGGCACAAATCAACATCAGGTCATGGCACTGTCTGCAGAGCTTCAGAGTTACACATAATTCAGTTCTGGACTCTGGCCACGACCCTGTGCAGAAGGGACAGTCTGAAGGCTTGGATGGCCTTCTTCCAGCAGGAAGGGGTCAAAGGAAGAATGAAGTACTGTGTTCAAAATGAGAAAAGAATAAAAGAAAAGAACTCCAAATGTTTGCCATCTATACCTACACGTCCATTCAAGTCAGAAGACATCCACTGAATATCTTGAGCATATCCTACCCTTTGGTCATAATAAATTGTGGTTAGGCCATTACTGGGGCTCATCTCCATGACAGAGTTCCTGGAATTTTAAAACTTTTACCTTAAAAAAAGAGTTCAATCTTATAAAACTGTTTTCCACAAAATACTTTAAAAAAATCAGAAATGCACTAAGAAGACTTTCTTTCCCATTAGTTAATGTAGACCTCCAATATTATGCTCCTAACTTTTCTTAGCACAGACTCACAGTATGCTTTAGGTAAAGGTTATTTAACTGAGAATCATCAGGCCATATCATACCAGGTTATATTCAATCCCTTAATTATTTTGAAGGCTTCTAAAAAAAAACCAAACCACTAAATCTCCAAAAAGCCAACCCAAAACCCAGAAAAAACCTGCAGTCAACCCACTCTGTGCCCATCTGGAACTCCAAGACACGTCCAAGCTATTATTGCACATTAAAATTACTGAGTTTTAATGCAGCAGTAGATAAAAAACCCATATGGTCTAGTCTATGCTAATTTTTCTGTCCCAAGAAACAGTTAGGATCACCTTGTATCATGAGCAGACATGACAGGAACTATCAAGTATCATAAATTTTTCTCTCACTCATGATTTAAGCAATCTGCTTCTGAGCCACACAAATAAAAATCAGTCAGAGTTTCTCATCTCCTGACCAAGTTACCATTAGTTAACATTTTTTTAAGAGAAGTTAAGAGAACAAGCAATTTCAGAGTGCCAGCACTTGCAGCCCAAACATTAGTTAGTAATTTTTCATTTTATCCCCATCTTTTTTTGGTGGGCAGAGGAAGGCACAAATGGCCCTCACGGTGCTTGAGACCTGTGGACTGCACAGTAAAGAGGGAGCACATATTCCTGTCTTACTTCCTAAAGAGGCAGAAATCCAGGGACTACCCTGGCCAACACATGAGTTAAATGATTTGTTATTAAATAATCAAGATAAAACTCAAAGGAGAGGGAAAAAAAAAAGAGTAGGGCAAGAGTACTGCCTTTGCTACTTATATATAATCTCATTAGCATAGCTGAAAGTTGTTTGAGTTATAATAGCAGGGTGACCTCAGTTTCAGTAAGCCTCAAGTTTCCCACTTCTGAAACAATCGTTGATGTGTAACTGAAGAGATGATTAATGGAATGTGTGGTTTACAACAGTCAGTCAAGTCCTATCCATTCACGGTATGAAATTTAGATGGGAAAAGTAAGTCTTTAAAATAATGGTGGTGCTGGTTCTGAGCAAAAAGTAATCAGTAATGACAGATATATTATACATATCATTATAGTTTGAAAGGATAAATGCCATTAGGTGTTCTGAAGCAAAAGAAAGGTAGTACCACCCTTACATACTTGTGCAGCTCCAAATGACAGCAGGGTGCAACTTTATGACAACAGCTATTCAGGGGTAACTGACAGCCTAACTTGACTTGTAGTATTCATATGCATTACAACACACAACATGGCACAAAGTGCACATTCAGGGAGAGGCTGGCAGTTAGAAAAAACATCTTTTCACCTGCAAACTCATGAAAACACTTCCTTTGAAAATTAGCAAACTATATTGAACTTTTCAACCCTATGTCACTGTTTAAAGCAGAACCACCCTTGGCTTCCTAAATAGATGCTGATTTCATTTATTGATTCAATTGGTTTTATTTTTTGTTTCATTTGATTTATGCTGGTTAGCTAATACTAATGCATACTGCCCAGAGATCTTGTGGGAGATGGTTTAAGTCTTAAACTCCATTAACATTGTTATGAAATACAGAAAGTAACTCACTTAATTGCTTCACTGATACAGATATTGTACACCAGTGTCCACTATCAGCATTTCTCAAACCCGAACAAGTGAGGTAGCATGGAATAACATAAATATAGGAATTAATGAATAATCAGAAATGTTGTGCCTTGGACTATTAATACTTACAGTGACAGGGTCACAGAAAACAACAGTCATGAACTAGCACTGACCTAAGTCAGCTGAGCAGAGCATCACATCAACAAACTATAGTGCTCCAGGGCCTAAGCTGCCTCTGCCTCCCCCATTCTCCCCCCACATTAACTGTGACTCCTCTGACTCATCTGCCACAGCACAGTGTGAACCACAGCAGATATCAGAAGCCAGTACATGTAACCAAAAAACCACACTGAACAATTACAGTCAGGGTACAAGCCCGACAAAAACTAAGTCAATAATATTGTCCATTTCTTTATCATAATGAAGACTTACCATTTCTACCACGCTGTAATACCTGTTATAAAATCCTTAACTAATAGCATTCAAGATTCTAAAGGGTCTGATGGCTTTCAGATTATAGGCAACCAAGCTAAGAACATTTTTCAAGGGTACTTTTATTAGTGTTAGTTTTTTAATTAGCATTGAATGACAAATACTTCCTCTAAGCATCCATTACACTAGTCCTGAAAATTGATGTAAGCAATTTTCATTTATGATCCCAGCTGACAGGTCTTTCAAAAATTTCTTCCTTTCTAGTTCTATGATCAAGTTAACATCCAGTTGGGCTTTTTATAAACAGGTAGTATAAAAAGAGTCCCTGCTTACCTTAACATGATCAAAAACCCATATGTCAAGCTTGGATGCATCTTGTGCTCCAAAGTCTTCACTTTCTGCTGCGTAACAAAACGTATAAACGTGATCTCCAGTAGCACCTGCAAAAACAATACAGATAGGATGTGAGATAAGAGAAAAGGTTTTCTTCTCTTTTCTTAGTCAAAAATACTTTCATGCATAGGAGTAGATTATTATCAAGAATGACAATCCTGAGAGAAGTCAAAGGCATTTCCTCCTTATTTTAAACTTCCCCATAATTTATGGTTTTTTGATGCCTGGATATCATTTTACCTCATTAGCTTATCAGCACCTCAGAGGAATGAGGAACAATGTTATCCAGTATGCTCACATGAGAAAATAAAGTATGGAAAAGCAGATAGGAGTAAAACAAATCCCAGTTCAAGCAAATTAAACAGAATTTGTTTTGAAACAAAGGATTTCACTGGGAAACTTCTAACCAAGGAAGATAAATACTCAGAGCCTCATTTGAACATGTGTTTTGGGGGAAGACTCTTTAAGAAAAATACACTCAGCTTTAGGTTCTTCAACTGAATCATACTAGATAATGCCCTTTCAATGAGGTCTTCTGCACAGGAAAACATCATATATCACATGTAGCAAAGGCATTAGGAAGGTTACTGTATATCAATTCTAGCCACTGAAAGCCCATTGGACAACTTCAGGAAGACAATATTCAAAGTCTGCATCTTTAAAACATGCATCCAAAATAGAAAAGGGAGAACTACTGGACTATGTTCTGTCACAAAGTACAACACTGATGTGCAAACAGCATCTGGACAAGGCTATTTCATTCTCTACTCATTGTCAAGGGAGCAAAGCAGAGAAGTGGTGTGGCTGGGGGGGAGAGATGAAGACTTAGTACAAAGTAAATGTTAAAGTCCTGGAAAGATCTGAAGATAGGTGAAGTTTAATTAAATAATTCAGTCAACAGCAGAGCTGTTACAGCTCAGGGATGCCGTTTATACTGTGACTATGTAAACTCCCAGAGGGTAAAATGTTCTTCAATCAGCTGATGACCAGAGAGAATATAACCAATTTGCTGGATGTCACAATTACATAATGCCCTTGTGTAAGCTTCCAGGCTTGTGAACGAGCTAACACCCCAGTATAAGGGAGCTGCTTAACCAAGACAATGTGCAAACCCACAAAAAGGAATGCAGGTATTTCAGGCCAGGAAGATGAAAGCTGGCACAGATTTCCTGGTGCAGCTCTCCCCTGCACCCCAGGAGATGTTACTTATAACACAGAATACTCGCCGTAGTTCTCAGTCTGAAAGAAAAGGAAGAAAATACTGCCAGGCTTTAAAAAGTGAATTCGGGAGTTCCAATTGGAAAAATGAGTCCCAAAGAAGAAAGAATCCTGTCCATCACTGGCAAGATGACTGATAGTCTAAGAGGATAGAATGCTGTAGTGTTTTTCCACAGTGTCATAGCAAACCCAAGAAGACCTTTGAGAAGTGCCACACCAAAGAGGCCAAATGACAGGAGCATCCACAGTTTGCAGACCAAGCAAAGGAACACATCTACTAATTAACCATTTCTAATTTCTACCAGAGCAAAACAAAACAACCCATGCAACCCTGCACTTCTGTAAAGAGAAACAGTGGCAAAATGAAGTCATACTAGGAAAGTTTTGGAGTGCCTGCATAGCTTATAAAATAATTGTTTTTTTAGGGTTTTTTTTAATAAGAAATCCTACTATGCAAAATGTTAGAAAATAGTACTTTATTTCTGTCATTTGAGAGGTGGCAGGCAACAACACACCAACATTTATCTTTAAGTCTGGGAACGAGGAAGCAAAGATGGGATAGAGAAGCAGAGGAAGGCAGGGATGAAAACATCCTTTAGAAGCAAGCACAGAGCTCTACTGGGTTTGATGAAGCCATTATCCTACAGGAAACAACTGGAGGTGCCAGAAACTCCCAAAATACCAGCTATTCCTTTTGCTCTCTTGTCCAGCACTTGATCCTGCCCTCATCAATACCCAAATATTAGGATCAGAGATCAAATTACCGTGCTCTTACAGTAAGACTTATGTCCCACAGAAAGCAAAACTGTCATTCTGTTAGTGGGGCAGGCCCTGTGTCTGACAAGCTTTCCATGGGTCAGAGTCCAGACCAGAAGGAGAGTTTGCTAGTAAATTGTGCTGGCACAAAAGAGGGGAAAGAAGAATGAATGCCCAAGGACAGTCAGACTCTGAGTTGGATAGAGTGAGGGCAGCAGAGAGCAACAAGAGAAGAGACAGTCTCAGCTCCTTTTTCAGCATGACATTTAATACTCTATATTATACTTCAACCCAGTCCCATGACAAAAGAGTACAGGACTGGACATTTTAGGTCAAATCTCAAATTCTGGCAAGTCTAGAAGAGACACTCAAAGTTTTAAGGACCATTCTAGAAACAAAATAGGTGTTTTCAAAGCACATTATTTTCAGATAATTTCAAGGTTATAATCTAAAAGCATCATAGAAATTAAGGTTAAAATTACCACACTGAATTTATGTATCTTAACTGAGTTTAACTATTACAAACAAACACCTTTCATTCCTGCATGAAATACAAAGGCACTTCGAACATTTTCTCAGACTAAAACACTAATCACATAGTCATTAGAACTTTGACAAATTTAGGTTTCATGCATATCTATTTTGATACTGGAAGAAATCAGTGAGCATTTCATTCACCTTCTCTATAGAATCATCAACTACTTCCTTGAAATACTTATTACAAGAAAAGTACCTAGAGAATACAGACAGTGACAGGAAACAAAGGATTTTTTATCCTTCTCAAAAAGCAGCAGGTGTTATGTTTATGTGTCATCCAATGGAAGTGGTGAAATAGTTAATAAAATTCTAAACATTTTGGCATGGTAAAACACACACAAGAAGAGTCCTGTGACCTCACTACTTTGCAACATGAAAAGAAGAAGAGAAATTAAGCTATGGTCCTCTATGTCCCTCTCAGCTTTTTTGTAAAAGTAAAGTTAAAGGACAAATACTTGATTCCATTCCCTTCTGCATTCTAAAAGTTTTCCTCTTTTGCAGAAGGGAAATATGTTTTTCTAACTAAAAGAAGTTCATCTCTCTATCATGAGAAACTATGATTCATTTTCCCACACAGGCTCAGATACATTGGTGCACTAAACCCTTCCCAGTTTGGATTTCCCTCTCCTCTGCAAAAGGAAGCTCCATTGTTGATACCACTCAGAACATGCCTTACTGAGAACATTATCCTTGCACATCTCTACAGATAACATCGAAGCTGCTCTCAAGTCCTCTGCTTATCTTCTTACTCAAACAAAATCAGTAGAAGGACAGGGCTCTGGGAAATTGTTGAATTCCCTGAATATTTTCCCAAGAACGTATCCCAAAAAAATACAAATAATCTGTGCAAGGGCGACTACCTTTCCCTTCTCCAGCCACCATGACACTATTTCCAAATATAAGCTGTAATCTAAGGTCATGGGAAATTATCAGGAGATATTTTTACAGCTAATCTTAAACTTATGAGGCTCAAGCAAAGAACAGAAAAGAGGGATGGGGAGGGAGTATCAGGATGAGAAAGAGGACAGACACAAGTTCAGAGAAAGTTCAAGAATCATCACAAGAAATATGATGTACATTTTCTCTAAACCAATATTATATTTAATTTTTCTCATTTGTCAATACCAATACTTAGAACAGAACAGCAGCATATGCCCTTAGCTGGTCTCCTTTCCACTTCAGTCTGTTTATTCTGAGATTATGCAAAAGGGTATAAGCACTCATTCTTCCAAGAAAATAACTAAACTTAAAGAACCTTAAAACGTTTGAAGTCCATTCTCAAAGATCAATTGCACTGGGCTGACAACACTTTAACACACTGAACACCATGGGCAGAAGACCTCAGCTTCAGGAATAGTACCAGGAAGTTCCTGTTTGCATACAGCTCTTCCCTTTATATATTATTGTTCACAATAGAAGCAGGATAACCCACAATAAGCTACTTCTACAGCTCAGACACTCAAAAAGCACGGCAGCAGTTCCATCTCACAAATCACTGGGAGCTGCCAGCACAGGAATTAAAATCCCAGCTGCAGGTTTACAAACAAGAGCTCTAAACCTCAACCAAAGAAAAAATACTAGGTCCTTATAACTAAAGGTATGCTGCTTTTAGTATGCTGACAGAATTAGGTAAGCCCTATTTAAATGGATGAGTAATAAATAGAGATAGCCTCATTAAAAGCTTGCTTCTTTTCCTCCACCCCATCTTGAAATCACAAACTAGAAATCAAGTATACAGTATACAAAAATACACAAACTAGACATTTAATTCAGCTTCTTCTCTGTTTTACTACCTGATAACTATGTGCTAAAAATTCACAAAATTTAAGCCTTACCTTTTGCAAACATTGGCAAAATATCTGGGCTTCCCCAGCTCCAGGTATATTTACTTTCATTGAAAACAGAGTCAAATTCCACTGGATTCTCCTTCCATCCTGTTAAACAAACACACCTGGATTTAAATATGGTTGCCAGAAGATCTCATTGACAAGACTGATAGTCCATATAAAATGTTGGGGGTTTTAGTTTTGATAAGTTTCCCTTATATTATTTCACAATAAACTCTGATTTGCAAATCTTACTAATTCCATTTCAACCTCCATTATAATTAGTCCCCTGTTCATTAAGAAGTGAGCTAAAAACCTAAGCCAATCTCATTATGCAAAACACACAGCTGATTTACCTTCTAAACAGCTAAAATTTTCCTGAATTCTACATCCCCTGTTGTCTGAACTCAGCTTTTGGCATTTCAGGCAATAAATCACACACTCATGTATCATATTTCCATCAGTCACATTCCACCTCATCACAACAAAACCTCAAGACCTTCTGTTTCCACAAAAAGGCAGCTGGCAGAAATACAGAGATGCTCTTAACAATGCCTGACAATCCTGAATTTGTAGCAGTTGTCAGAAGGAAGAACCTTTTGCTTAAGAACATGGACAAGACCAAGTAACTCCTTTCACTCTCCCTTGCCCAAACCCAACACACAACATTTCTAGTGTTCCCCCTGCCTGGGGGAAGGCAGAGGACCACACAAAAGACCAAGTCAGTAACACGAAGGGTTGTTACATAATTAATCCCCAGTCATGCAGTGACAGTCAGCTCTGGACTGAATACATGCTTGGGGCTTTTACTTTATTTTGCTCCTGATTCTCCAACTCAAGATAGCAACGGTTCAACTAAGACTCTGCAGTTCATTTCTTGTTTGATGCAAGATGCTACTTAGCCCTCTCCTTTTACATCCTAAATTATAATTAAAAAGTTTTTTACATGAAGAGGTGAGGCAATAAGATACTTCTGCTTTTAGGCTCTGGATGATAAATTTTACCACGCTACAAAACATAAACTTAGGTAAGTTATTTTCATAGCTATCAATATTCAAAGTGGAAAATCCATCAAAAATTACTATTTTCCATATAATCTTAGTCTATAAAGCACTATGCAGGTATTTATTGACAATCATCTAAAAGCCCAGCTCATCACTGAAACATTTTATTTTGAAGGACAGCATTCAAAGCTGTAGGACCAGCCTACCTTTCGCAACTGCACTGACATCTTCATAAAATCCAGCTATAAGTGCAACATGCCCCGGCCTGGATTCTGTTGGGACCCGGGTGTGAGAGATTCCCCAGCTGCCATTATTCTCTAGAATACCCCTGAAAACAGAATACAAGGCACTTAATGCTCATGACTTCTTGAAAATACAACTAATTGCAGATGAAGAGAGTGACAGGCAGATGTGAGGCAGGAAATGCAAAAAAACTGCCCCAAAACCCAGACTAAAACAGATTTTACTACCACCTGCTGTGCAGTAAAACAAGCAGAACATTAACCTGCAAGTAGTTCTATATTATGACACCCCACAGAGAACACTACTATTGTGGCCCATCAGCACTGCAAACAGATGAGTTTACCTGGTGTTCTAATACACTTAGAATTAACCCATTATTTTTTTCTGCTGTTTTCCACTTTAGCTTACTTTTTTTCCCCCTTAACGGATTGTTTCTGCCTGGTATTACTTTTCTTTTTCTTTCCATTTAGCTTGAAAGTGCCTACTCAAATCTTATCTTACTCATTAAACACGCTCAATTATAACCAGTTCTTGTGACCATCTCTGCCTCTACCTGTGCTGAATATTGGAAGGCAGCATCGAGAGAATTCGAACCTCATGCAAATCTAAGATGCAAATAATTTCTTCAACAAGAAGAAAATTTAAGTAA
The DNA here is from genome assembly GCA_013390005.1 of Calyptomena viridis. Classification (NCBI taxonomy): domain Eukaryota; kingdom Metazoa; phylum Chordata; class Aves; order Passeriformes; family Eurylaimidae; genus Calyptomena; species Calyptomena viridis. Next base: position 178,093 of record WEIV01004627.1, on the reverse strand, counting down.
ACTTTGTATCTTTAGCAATTACACCAAAGTGAAGGAGAACACCTTCTCACCACATATACAGAAACACATCAAATAGTCCAGAGCTTATGCACATACAATGGTTACTACAGATAAAAAGCAAAGAAAGCAGAGGACAAAGCCCATGTGTAAGAAACAGCCTCAAACTATTCCTGTTTGCAGGAGATATGAACAGCTGGAGCCTGTCAAAGCAAGCAGTGAGCACCACCATGTGCTGCTTTCTTGTCTCCATCTTCTGGAAGAAGAGAAAGATTCAGCTCACTGCCAGAGCAAGGGGAGAAAGAAAACCAAACATACCAGGACATGCTGATACTGATTTTTAGGAAAAAACAGCAGAATCCTATGAAAAAATTCAAAGCCGTTTTTAACAGTGAAATTACGGGAAATTTTTTTTTTTCTATTCATGATACGAGATACAAAATTGGCTGTATTGGTATCAGATGTGTTTTAGCCCAAGTAAATTCTAATTTCATGCTATTTAACTTTGTTTTTAAAACAGATTTTATACAACTGTTAGTTACAAGATATGTACACTCAGATATAAATGTATTTCTCACTAATGAAGTAAGAATCAAACTACAACCTAAAATTTCAGGCTCTACTCTAAGCTTGCAGCATTCACAGTTTGCTTGTTGTGGTGTTTTTAAACTCATCTTAGACCTTACATTCTCATGCCTACCTGAAACTCCACGGAACTACTTGGAATAGCCCAAATATTAGTGAGAAATATAAAAGCACATAGAGACATAGCATTCTGACATGTTATTCCTAGCTCTCACCTCAGCTGGGTTTTAAGGCAAGTTGTACTGAAAAAAAGTATTAATTTCTTTAAGTATTAGTTAAAGTGGTTTCTAATTTATTCTCCCTAAAGACTGTTCAGGATGTATTGCACTAATATTCATGCAAGATTTAAGACAAAAATAAAACATGCAGCTATTCTCATCCTTCATTGCCACAACAGGTAGGAAATTGTTTTAATTAGAATTTGTTTTCTATTGAATTGGAAAGTAATCCTCTACCTTTGCTTTTGTGGGACTGTTGTCAACAACAGAATGACTTCAAGATCTGAAGTCAACAATAACACACATCAGGCAGAAAAAATACAGCCAGATACTGTCATTTACTTATTCACAATTCATTTAGCTACTTTGACTTATTTCAAAGCCTTTTACTTGGAAGAACCACTGAAAAAAGTTAATTTTCTTGACAGTATAAACATTGGCTACCTACAATAACAATTATGAATATTAATATGACATAGTAATATGGCTGAAACATGACAGGCAAGGAAGAAAACCTCTTTCCTGCAATCACACTGCAGCAATTCAGACCACCTACCGTTCCTCACAGCTATCACAACTTTGCTGAAAAACAGATTTTTCAAGAATATTTGTACGAGACTTGGCATGTATCATCCAGCAATATGCTTCAAGCCTAATGGATATTTATTTTTAATTTCACATACCTAATAAAATTGTGCTTCTATTTATAGCACGTTGCTGCAAAAAGGGTTCTTGCTCAATTAAAGATAATCTTTCCGTATTAGCAACATAGTAGTTCCCAAAGTGCTCCACCTGGATAAGATTGGTAATCTGGCTGTGTTTCCCACAACTATAAAGTGGGTAAGGAACTGAACACTTTGCACTTAGGAATAAATGTGTGAAAAAAGTAAATGTGATCTTAAATTGCATATACTTGGGGTTAATATCATTGGAAAAGGAATGTTCAGACAGGGACAACTTGGCAGAATGAGAAAGGAAACACTTCCAGAAACCAACATCTGATCTTGTCAACCCGTTTACAAAGTTAACTTATGGAAGTTGTGTAGCTCAAAGGTTACATGACAAAACACTGAGCCTCTTGCTTTGAAATTGTGGCAGCACATGTAATAGATCCGAAGATATGCTCTGTGCTGCCTGGCCCTTCACATTCCAGAAGGCACAACGTGCCACATGCTTTATCTTTTCATCATCTCTCACATACACCTTATGTACCTTCACACACATAAGTACTTCTCTGCAGAATGAGAAATTAGAGAAATACAGATGGCACTTCAAACAATTATTGGCATTTTTTTCCACTCAGTGACCTACCAGCATCTTTGCTTGGTACAAGGCAGTTTGTTCCTTCCATTCACCCATGTACTTTCAGCACAGGCAACAATGTTTTTACTTCTGCAGCTTTTGAAATAGAAAGTCCATAACCACACAAACTAAAGCAGAGACAGCAGAAGTGACAACTTCCCAGCACTGCACAAGCTAATAATACAGGGTTTAACTTTTTTCTAGATAGGCATGATAATGCTGAATGGCTCAAACTTAAAAACTCAAACCACTTAATGGCAAAAATATCCATTATAACTCTTTCCTTGCCACCACCCACCACTGCTCCTAATGATGGGGCCACTACAGCATTCACACCTTGATGGTGTTGGTTGATGAGGCAAAAGACCAACAGTGTATGGCTAAGAAAAGAAACTGCTCTGGAGTAAGTGTGAAGTTCACTGCTAAAAAATAACCTGGAAAACTCACACTGATGCAGCAGACATTTTCCAGTGCAAGAGAGCACCTTACAAAAACAGTGACAGAGCAGGAACAGGTACAAGTAAGCCCGTTATAAGCTGGCAAACACTGTAGCAGAGACTCCTCAGATTTCTGTACTACTTTTGCAGTAGAGGACTGCAAAAGCCTTAACAGCTTCAGATGATTGATAATTTGGGTTTGCTCTGATATTCAGGCCAGACCAGCACTACTACACAAAAATAGTCTTATTTAATATTGGAGGTTTTTTCAGTCTAAGAAGTTAATTGTCTTACGATCAAATAATTATCCTGATACAAGAGAAGAGGGAAAGCTAAAGAATATTAGTCCTAAGCACACAAGGATATGACTTTTAACACTTTTTTGACAGGGTAAATTTTTCACAACCTCAAACCAAATCATTCCCTTAAGCAATCACACACTAGAGAGCACAAGGGAGGGTCACACATGCAGGAAGGGCAGAACAAAGAGGAAGTGGCACCCTGCTGTTAGATCCATTCAGGACATGTCTTAATCACTCCTTAAAAAGCTTGATCAGTAGCTTAGAGTTAGAAGACAAGCGTGTTAATGAACTACTACTCTTCAATGGAACATCCAGGAAGCAGTTTAAATTAATGACTGTCTGGCTTCAGAATTGATATCACGCTGATGTGAAAGAGGAAGTTCACACTCCTCTCAGTTACTGGCTGTCTGTAGACTTCAGGGGATAATATTGACTCAATTCACACTGTTCCTGTTTTAGCAGCTTTCTTGACAAGGGACACCAACCCAAACTCACACATTTCTGCAGAGTGTAACTCGGCAAAGTTTGCTACTTCAAAGGCAGAGGGAAGGCAGCACTCAAGCCACCACACAGTTGCTGCTGTTGTTCTTGTTCTCTTTTTTGACATTACATAGAGCTACCTCCAGAAGCAAATCTTGTGGATCAGTAGTTGTCAGATGGACTTACCGCAGGAAAGGTGCCCGGGGCGTGTCGTTGCTGTCCAACTCGTACAGCGAATCTGCTCGCAGACCATCAGCAACAAAGAGTACAAGACGTTTTGCTGGAGGTGGCAGTGCAGTCTGCTGAGGAGTCATTCCATGGACCAGGGGAGAGCTGAAGTAGATGTCAAAAATGGACACCAAGAACACACAATGCACAAGGAGACCAGCAAGTATGAAGGTTGGTATATCCATGGCAAGAGCCAGCTGGCAAAGTCCAACACTAAGAAGGAGTGAGAAAAATAAAGTCAGATGAGATTTACCAGAATCAGTGTTTATTTCATTTGTTACAGAATCGGAGTACAACAACCACAATCATCACCTAGGATCCATAATCAGATTCTGCTTCCAACAAGCTTTTTCTCCAGAAGCTTTGGTCAAAAGTCACTGCATAATTAATGTAGACTTTCAGATAGCCATTATATCTCAGCAACTCATCTCTGGTATTTAGTGGTTTATTAGATGGCGTCAAAACACCACTGAACAAAGCCAGATTGTTTTGCGAACTACATCCGTGACAGAAAACTCAGACAACACAATGTCTCCAGGAACACACTACCCTCTGCTGGCTGGTTGCACGACAGAGTTGAAGTGTGTTCAGGCAAATGCAAGCCAGACGCCTAGAGAAAGCCATCCTATGGCAAACATCCAACATTGCTTTTTTTCCCCAAGTTTGCTATCAAATCTGGGCTTGTTATATTCTGCCTGGAAACAGAAACCTTCTTTTAAAAGAACAAAGAAGCTGTGCTCTTCTCAAACAGGTGACAAAACCACAACGGATGAAGAATTACGTTTCAAGTTTAATTATATTCCCTTTTTGCATGGGTTTTTTCTGCCCTGTCATCCTCTGATGCCAGGTTGGGGATTCAAATATGCTTTATACCAGGTACCTTGGAAATGTAGGTGTTTGCCAAGTGTACTGCAGGGGTCATGCAGTGCCTGCTGAAGGTAAATATGTATTTTGGCTCACATAAGTGTGGGATCTGAGCTGGAATGAGGCTTAGTTCTGACAAAGCACTGTTAATGCTGTCCAAGCTGCTAACTTAGTTACTTAAATATTAGCTAATTATCAGCCTTAACAAAACAACACCTCCACTCATCAATTTAGACACAGATGTTCCTAACAGCCTGGAAGATTACCTACGCAAATACACACCTCTCTCTAAAAGCACTTTGTTTAAGAATCTAGTTAGCACTTCTAAATGACAATATCTACATTATTTTGTTACTTACAGAATTCCAGTAGCTCAACAGACACAGGCAGCTACCATATGGTATGACTATTACTCTTATCAAATAAGGATAAAAGGCTTCAATACCAAATAACCTGAACTCTGATCAAAACTCTGAAACATTCTTTTTAAAATAAAAATATTTAAAGGGCCAGGAAAACCAGAGGCAAAAAAGAAACCCAGTAAAGAAAAATATTTGAAAGTAAATACATAATATTACTTACTAATCAAAAGAAAATTCAGATCTGCATGCAACTTAATGACAACTTCCAATTCCACCCATTTTCTTTACTGAAACACAGATGCAACAACTCCAACCTAACTCTCCAGGAACATTACTATAATAATTTCTCATTTTAGAGATCTGGAGACAAAACCAAATAACAAAATTGAGATAACTAAATATGACATTTCAAAGAGACATGTAGTAGTCACATTTAAGTGATCAAACAAAAACTTTTTGTTAATCACGAACTTACATGCTTCTATGTCTACAAGTGAGATTCCAAGAGAGACTTGGAATATCTGTAAATATCAATTTGATTATTTTTAAGTATTCAGGGTTCCTGCATCAATTTAAATATATGAAATCACAATCACAGAAATACCACTAAGTTCAACATCAGACCTCATTTTATTCAATCAGTTTTATTTTCCCTAGGGTTTTTCCTTTTGATGTAGACTTGCTTGATAAGAGAATTCAAACTATTCATGCCTTAAACTGATGAGACTAAACACCCTACTAAACAAAGCAGTTCATTCTATCAGATACGTGTTGCATACTCCCAATGCTACAATTCTGTAGTTTAACATAGGGTATGTTCTTCTAATTAAAGTATTAGTAACCTAATCTGTTTTCTGCACTAGCTATTTATCTTTGCTTTAACTCTCCCCAGGCCTCAGTCCTTGCTTGCAGCAAAAAGAGTACAATCAACACAATTCAAATTTAATGCTCTCTTAGACTATAGCATCTACAGAATTGTTGTTTTTTAAAAAGGATACTGTCCTTTGCACTCTCTTTTGACTGCATTACACTAGATTATGCATCTAGGCCCAGCATATCCAACTGCTCAGCACCATCACATGGTTTCTAGACAGGCAGCTCCAGAGCATCTGCTTCTGCCACATCTCTCACAGCTGCTCCTTCTGCCTCTGGCCAAGCTTACATTGCTCCTTCAATGCACACCTTTGTGCATTATCACTGTGACATAGTCTGGTGAAAGCTATTCTATGCTCAGGCTTACAAACACCTTCCCACAGGTATAAGGGTTTGGAAAGTTCCTAATGGCATTCTGGGGAATGTCAGAATGGCACCTTGCACCTTTTCCTAATGGCAGCCTTGCTTTCAAACTACTAAGCCACTGGTGTTGCAAAGGAGCACCCATCTGTGGTTAGAGAAGACTCCAACTCAAAGAACCAAGTTTAAATACAGTCAGCAGCAATTTTAGAGAGGCACTACTGACTTTCTACACCTTTTTATCTTGACCAAGTTACAACTAAACTTAGTCATTGCCAGCCCAAAGCGTCTGAAGTTCATTTAAGACAATTGATTTGTGAAATCTATTCCCTTCAAACATCAAAAGTACCACAGAATAACAAAACATTTCCAGTAACTGCTTTTCAGTGGAAAAGGAAGTTCTTTATCACTGCTTGGGTTCCTCTGGGAATTGGAAACCAAAGCACCTGTTCTATCTCTATAGAACAAACACCCAAGAGCAGGCATCTTCTTCTCCCCTCTTTGTGCTTTTGCATCAACTTTTGACAGGCTAGTTCAAAACCCAATCTGAACCTGGCAGACCAACGTGGAATTCAGAAGCTGAACAGAATCTCAGAGGTGTTCAGACAGGTCTGTCAGCATCAGGAGGAGCTGCAAATGGAAGCACTGGTATCAAACTCCTTGGTGGCCAGCAACCTTCTGGCATATTTTTCTGGCTAACCCAGTAAAAATTGGGTGCTCAGACATTCCTCACACCCCTAGTGTCTTCTCTCCTGCCTTCCAGGCACAGAGAAAGCACAGCTACCACTGTGTATGTATCTGTCCTAGCAGGAAACATGCTTATCTAGACATTATTTCTGTGTCTCACATGAGATACAGAAGTTAAACCCAGCTTCTATGGGACAGCACACAACACAAAGTCCCTTAACTTTCTCTCCCCCTCTGTCACAGAGGTCATAATGAGCAAATTTCTCTACTGTAGAGCCTGGTGCTTGACTGTTCAAGGCAGAGAGTTTGCAAGGCATGGAAATAACAATGATAATGATTTCAACAACAATTTCCTCCTCACAAGAAGAAAATAGCCAGGATAAAAGAAAAAAGTGGATTAAGCACTAGCTTATAAGAAAAAGCAAAAGCCACAGCCTGTTAAGAGTAGAAAAAGAGAGATGTATTACCCATATACACTTTTGAGGATGAGGAGCCAGATGTATTTATTACTAGTGCCAAAATATCTCTGCCCTCAGGTGCCTGGCCATCCAAAATGTGGATTAACAAACTGTCACTTGAAAATACATCTTACATCTTTCTGTCAAAAAAACTTAATCCAAGGATATCTCAATATTTTTGTGTCCAATGATATTTTCTCAGGCAATCCCTTAGCTAGTGATTCAGTGCACTACCTTCCACAGTCCTTATTTGGACAAAGCAAAACACAAACTTTGCTCAAAATTTTGACTGCATTATTCTACCTAATTCTGTTAATCCACTGTCTATCACACCAAGAGGAGACAGAGAAGCTTCTAGTCTTGTAGGTAAGAAGAGCACGTTGCAACCTATTTGACACATGCCATTTCTTACTGTCTGTCCAAACACATCACTTGTTATAACAGAATCCTAATACAGTTCAGGCAGCTAAACCACCTCCTCTATAGCCTCAGCCCAACTAGTAAGCTACATATCAAACTCAGATTTATTCTTTTCTTTCTGTATTTTACCCTTCTGTCACCGTCTTCTAAATAAATAGAGAGTCAATAATGCTACTGTCTAATCTCCAGTATGTCAGAACTTAAAGTGCCTCAATAAAATATTTTTTGTTCAAACAATTTGGAGTGAACAACACAAAGCTGGCATGGATTCTTAAACTAAGACCCTTTTCAGATCCTTAACAGGAAAGTACTAAAGATCCACTAAGCTACTCATTGCCTGTTAAATGTGAGCTGTTCACATGAACAGATCAACTAGAAAATTAGCAGTGGCCTCGTGATGCTGGGAGCTTCAGCAGACTTCAGAGCCTCTCACTTTATTGGATGTTGTACACGAGCAGAGAAGAGAGTGAGAAGATGCAGGAGAGCAAGGCAAGAACAGCAAGGCAGAACCAGAGGGTACCTTTCTTAGAGTCCAGGAGATTAAAGAAAACAAAGCAACAAGGACCTTAGGACTGCAATTAACTACTTTCTAGAACAAAATGATACACACAGATTAGAGTAGGGTTTTTTGGTAATTCCCTCCCCTCACCCTGAACTCTCAGAGAGAAAGTTCAGCTCCCAGTTGGTGGCAGAGGGCATGAAGGGACCCTTTCTTTGTATTCGCGCCTATCGAAACAATACCAAAAATTCCTGCCATTACCTGTGAGTTCCTCACCAACAGCTGTGTCAAGTGTTTTAGTGCAAGGACTAAAACACCCACACTGTGATAGTGGCAGGGGAGCAAGACAACTGCAATGAGTCACCTAAGCCCAACCATTGGGCAAGAAGCAGGCAGGTTATTTCTTCACATGAGCTTTTGCCTCTTTTCAAGTTGATCTGTAACTTGCTGACAAGACCTTTTTTTTTTTAATTTTAATTTTCTTTTTTGACTCTTGCTGTAGAAACTACATTCACAGCCCCAGGCCGGATGAGGTCCCTCAGCACTTAACAGGAAGGCTGACATAATTAAATGCAGCACACATTTTCCCTAAGTAATCTCCATCTAAGCTGCATTCTCTCTGAAGTTATAATCTCTCAGCATTATTTATAAGGCAAAGAAAACTGCAATACAATATAGTTCTTCATAAGAAATGTAACATTTCCCTTTTATGTTTCTCTTTTTCCAAATATGCAATAAAACTTATGCAAAATGCTGCATGGAATATGCCCCATTGGCAGGAATATTTTCTTAAGGACAATAAAGTGTCAAGACAGGGAGCTCAAGATACATTAGTCATTTCTTTTAGAAGAACCATGCTTCACTAATACTGTCAAGCCTGTTGATTAAGATGAAGAAAATCCATTGGAAATGCACTTTCAATAAGCATCAATGACCTTGGTAAGCATCTTTTACAGAAAAGAGAAATAGACAGGAATGTCTGCTATGTTTCTGTCTGATTAATACACTTTACGTAAACAGGGTTGTGTATTTTCTAATTTAAACTTTCAAAGTGGTGACTGTACAATTTGTCCATACATAAAAAATGATTCTTCTCCTTTGGGCAGAGGAGCAAAGTGGAAGTTGTGTTATCTAGCTGACAGTATTGTGCATAGTATGGCAGCTATACAACATTTAAGATGGTCCCTACCCTATTTTAGAGCAGTCCCTACTCTTTTCTTTCACTAATTTAGATTTTTAAAGAATTATACTAGTCAGAAATACAAGAAGTCCTTCCTGCTGTCACAGCGTATAAACCTATAGACTGTACAAGACTGTAATTTACATAAAAGACTTACCAGCCAGTCTCTGAGTAACTCATTCTCATATCTTTACACATCTCCTAAACACAGGAAACACAAATTCTCATCTTGACTTCATTGTGCAATCACACTATGAAGCAGAAATATGCTAAAGTCCCCTTTCTTCTTTTCCAAAATTTCATTTTCTTTCTCTATTGAATCACAACAGACAATGCAACTGCAACTACAGTGTTTCCACTTGCTCTGGCACTAAAGTGGCTTTTGTAATTCAAACCATCTGTTTAAAGTTATTTTACGTTCAACATCTTCACTGAGCATTTTAGGGATTATAATAACAAATGACATCTCTTTTTAATTTTAAATGTGGTTCAATAAAGCGCATCCAAACCTGAGGCAAAGAGCTCAAAGAATATTTAGTTTTCTTTTTAACACCACTTGATAATCAAAATTACTCTGCCAACACAGAAAAGTCTCTTTTGTCACAACTTTTCAGGAAGAAATTTGACTATGGCCTGCAAGGCACCAGTAAAACACCAAGTGTCCTAATACCTGAACATACTGCAAATCAGTCACCCAAGGTCAGCCTACGAAATTTTCTCTGAATTACCCTTAAACGTGGGAAGCTGTAACCACAGGTCTCCTAGGCAAAAAAAACATACCTGAGAACAACACTGCCAATGGCACAGAACTGATAAAGAGAACAAGGGCACTTCTTTATGAAACAATCACAGCTTTGAAGTATGAAAGAGAAAACAAGAGCATCACCCTTTGGTACCACTTGTCAGCCAAGTGGAGATAAAACAGAGAGTAGAAATCCAGCATTACATCTGCTCAGTATGTAGGCAGCTAGAAATTCAGAACTCAGAAAAAACCAAAATCCAACAAGAAAAAATCCTGAGTGTTTTACTGGGAATTTACAGGGAATTAACTACTTCCCTGGAAAACAGCTCTTGGGGGGGGTGGGGCTCGTGCCTGTTGTCAGGAGGTGTCTGCAAATCCTCTTGCATATTGCTTGATTTCCAAGTCATTCAGCAATGTTCTACCAGCAAGTTTTCTTCAAGCACCACAGTTCTGCAGCTTAACATCATATTTTCTGCTCAATATGGACTGTTTAATTCTTTTTTATGCTACCAAAAGTAGCAGATTCTCTCAGATTTCACTATTCTTGGTGGAGGTAAAAAAAAAAAAAGAATTTTTCTTTTTCCTACCCTGTTTAGAGATTTTGTAGACAGATTTTTCACGTTAAAAGTTTTATAGGACACTTTTGGGAAAAGAACATCAGCCTGACAGTGTCTAACAGAACCCACCCCACCAATTTTCACAGGTGCCAGGGTCAAGGGACAAGTGGCACTTAAAAGAACACAAGCACATGAAAAATAGCTTGCCACAGTAGTCTTGCTGTCTTATTGGAGCCCACCCTGACAAACCAAGGCTGAAGGCCCCCTAAGACATTCAAAGACATTTGCAATAAAACTATGCAATAAAGCACAAGTACCAATACAAGCAGGACAGTTCTGCCCTTTAACAATAAAAGGGGCAAGGATCAAATTTTTTCAAGTCATACAACAAGCATTAATGTAGAACATACAGGGATAAGGATGGAAAAAAACAATTTTCAGCTGCATTGCTTTGCAAAACCAGTTTTCAAATGTATTATGTATACATACAGAGGAAAAAAAAAGTACTCCTTAACAAAGAACCCCAACGGTACTTTAAGTATGTTCCATGGAAGCTAGTATGAATAAAGAAGGTTTTAAAAAGCTGACAGAAGTTGTTTTTCTTCTATTAAGTCACATTTGCTTATTGATATCAACCATTACAAATAAAAAAGAATTACATGAAGCAGTAAGAAGCCACATCTGTTGAATATTACACATAAGTCTCACAATGCAGATTTGCCAACAGCTTGAGTTTGAAGGAAGAAAAAAGAGACCACAAGACAACCTTTAAGCATACATTTATACTTTTGTAAAAGGCATAGAGAAGTCAAATAATTTGTAGTTTCCCACCCTTCCAAAAGCTTTTTTTTTGTTGTTAAAAAGGGACTTTTGAACAACAGGAGACGCCTGACAGGGATGGGCACAGCCCGGCGCTCTCCAGGGTCCTGCACCGCACCGGCACCACGGCACACTCAGGCCCTGGGAAATCCCACCCTTGAAACTGGCTGTCGGGAAGAATTGCTTCGTCATAAAGAAATATGCACGGGGTTGGGGGGGGAAATAATTTCCAATTCCTTTAATTACCAAGCGAAGCAAACTATTAAAAAGAATTGCAATAGTCAAGTTGTAAAGTGCAGAAAAACGCTAAAAAGGATGGATTATACCCACTTGAAAAGCATATTCAAGTTCCCAAGTAGTAATGTAAATATATACAGTATTTGTCCAAGGATACTTTGAGGTTTAGGAAGAAATCTTTGTGCAAAGGAGTCACCTCCTCTTTAACTCTTCCATCAGCAGTCATAGTTGCAAGCTGTTCATACAGAAGCATTTTTCTAAGCTCCCATAAGACACAAAACTACCTCAACTTACCAGTTCCTGCAGTCTGAAATATTGATATTCACTTAAGAACACAGTACTATTTGCTCCTACATCAACCTCTACTAACCAAGTAATTAACATTCATTAGCATTTACGATACATCAACTTGTAAACACTCTCTGCTGAAACCTTGTGAGCTTACATTTGTTTTTATGTGTTTTTATCGCAAGCCAAGCCACTTTTCAATTGTATAAGACACCTTTATTTTCCAGCAGCTGAGTCACTCTAATAATTACTAAAGCCAGGAAATTATTCCTGAAAACAATCACTATTTGCCTCTTTGCAATACAGGGCACTGCTGATTTAAAGCAGCACTCAAACTGTTTTGGCAAATGAACAGCAATAGATTCATTGTAAGAAAAAAAAAGAGCTCAGAGAGCAAGACAAAAACTGCTAGAGAGAGACCCAGAAATCTAGAGAACACAGACAGGCAACATCTCTCCGGTTCTCATATTACATCTTCCCCCCAAGAAAGGATAATTATTTGTAGTTTCCTGATCTCTCTGCTGGCAAAAGAGGGGAGCAATACAGCACTGACAGGGAGAAGATTCCAAAGAGGTGGCAATTACTATTGTGAAATAGGCACCAGAAACAGCTTCACGTCAAGAACATGAAGTTTACCTTAGTATCTGTTCTCAGGGAGAACACAAGCACCTAGTTTTGAGGTGACAGAAAAAGTCTATTATCTGTGTATTGGTTATTCACTTGTACACTACCATCTACCAAAATTTGCTTGTAACTAAAAGCATATTTTCCAGAATACTTAGGACCAGCAAGGCAAATATATTTTATCAGGTATTTTATACAAACATGGCTGTCATGGGAATAGTAGTTAAAAGAACAAGAGGTCTTCAGTCACAAATGCTGCAAGGAAAATCAAGCCAGTACAGCTGCAGAGAGTGTCCTGTCCTCCTCTGCTCCTCCCCACCTATTCCCATGCCAAATCTCTTCTTTGGGCTGGCACAGCCATCTGTTCAACTGCACAGTCAAGCATTCTGGAGAATGAATTCAACTGAAAATAACTTCAAGGAAAAAAAATAAAAAAGAAGGAAAAGATGACTTTGCTGTAGTTTAGTTCCTCAAATTCCCAAAACAAGCCTCTGTGTTGGCACCAGGACAGGACTTTATTCTCCTTCCAACATTGCTAACTCAGCATGTTCAAAGCATGTTCTCAGATTCTCATACTCTGAAGCCTGCATGTCACACTAGTTGTAGTCAGCAGGCCATATGAAGAATATATATGATTCTTTTTTTCAAAATTGTGCAAGTACTAAATTGAAGATCAGCAACGTGAAGCAGAACCCCCAAAAACACAGAGCAGCAGCATGCAGTTAGCACAGCAGCATTGCTGCAGCTTGGCCCATGTTTCTGCAGTGATAGGAAGGTTAAGAAGACCTTTCCAACATCAAGGCTTAATTGTCTTGACCTCCACAAAGCTTCAATAGAAGACACCTTAAATTCAGGCAAAACAGCTTGTCATTTGAACTTAGTACCCTTAGACCTTAGAATTCAAGAATGACTTTGCAGAGACAGTTCTTAGATTTCACTTTGTGCACTGTCTGCCTTTCCCAGCTACCCTGTCCTTCACCATGGTGAGGCAGGGTAAGGCACAACATCCCAGTGGTCTGGGCAGCCTGCATTCCACACAACACATTCCATACTTCAGGCTAATGGGAACAAAGCCCACACAATTCAATACTCGAGTGTTTGTGGGGTCATAAAAGGTCACATCTTAGATTTGCAACTTATGTCTCCTCACTCAACTGTAACAGCATTTTTTCCTATCTATTCATTCTTACAAAAACATAAATACACACATAATGAAGCTTGAACAAATTTTCTAAAATAGGCTCCGAATGTGTTTGCTTGCTCGTTTTTTACAGTAGGTTTCCAAATACTCACTATTCACAGTAATGCTTCAAAACACCAGCTTTGGAGGTATAAAAACAAGACCAAAGTTGAATTCAAAGGGATTTGGGAGGGTTTCTTTTGTTTCATCTGATTTCATGGGTCATTATTGCATTTTGGGTGAGGCTGAAAATATTTCCAAGAGTCCCTTCACGCTGCTGTAATACTTTTACTTAACATCCCAATTTAACAAACACTTCTTAAAGTCATTTTCTTCAGGTAAAGCTACATTGGTCCATAAAACACAAGTAACTATTAACTACTGATATTGGCTACTCTCATTAAAAAACACGCCCTTAAAACTGGAACAGACAGTTACAGATTCAGAGAAATGCCAGGGGTCTTTAAGCACAAGCTACAAGTCTCAACATTTGCATCATTCACCTCCTGCAGAATATAAAAATATTTTGAGCTTAGAGAGTTTACAAAGCACCCAAATTCATTTTTAAGGTCCTGAAAGCAAACATAAAAATTGTAATTTCCTTTAAGTTTCATTTGAAAGGGCGTAAAAATTAGTCTTAAATAAACATATATAGGAAAAGATTATTTCAAGAAGCTCGGTTTTAGAAGAAAACTTGAGCAAGAGTTGGCAGAACTCACAGATGAGCATTGTTTTAAAGTAGAAATCAGATTTGCTTCAGATTTTCCTTCATTATTTTGTTCCCTTTGACTTGATTGGCATCCCAGTCAGATGAAAAAAAGCTATCCTGCTTCACTGTAGGATTCACTAGAACACATTACTTCATATAATTCAAGTATTCAGCACAGAAATAAACCAATATGTGCCTAACAGGAATAATTACTTTAAATTAAATGAATCTTGTCTGTAGAAGCTGAAACAGAAAACCCCTTATTGCCTGACTTAAACCGTGTGTTCACTCGCTGTGAGAACAGCTGACACTGCACCAGAGTAGCACAGAAAGAAAGCACTTTACACACACACAACCTCACTGAACAGCAGGGGGAACCTGAAACTGGTCATCCATTGAAGTTCATTAAACTTTCAACCAGTAGCTCAAGTTTTAACACTCCTACCAAAATCAACACAGTAAAAGCAAAGGCTGATTTTTTTCTACTTATTTTCCATCTAGAGAACCATAAACTTAAAAAGTTCATGAAAAAATCATGCATAGACTGAAAAAATTGCTTATACACCACCTCCACCAAAAACCTCTTAAGATCTTGCACTTTGTATTGTCCCTTGTACTTTGGATACTGATCTTTCTGTGATGTTTGGGTATGCTGTTCTTCAGACATAGAACTCAAATCCTTTCAAAGTTAGAAGAAAACATCAACTCCAGTAAGAGACAAAGCAGCTTGACAAACAAGCTGCCTCTCTCAGAATGACTACTAAATAAAGAAAAAATTAATCTGTAGTTGTCTGCCTCATGTAGACCTATATAATGCTGTTTCCAGAACTCGTGCATCTTATCTGCCTCACACATCCTCCAAGGGACTACACTATCAGGTTTTCTTCCCCTGTTCCTCAAAACAATACCCCTTCAGTACATAAGAAACTGTTTAAAGCATGTTGTTAAAGGGACATTTTTCTACCTACACTCTTCGGATCTGAAATACACATTTCAGCTATGTTAGCTTTGCCCTAGCCATCCATAAGTAATTTTGGTGCAGAGTGACATCCGTAAATATTTCAGTTAAGTTTCACAAACCCAAACAAACCTCTTCCACAGTCCCGAAACTGTGAAATGCTTTTACATTATTTTCGGCGAGGAAGAGTTAAAAAAGTTAGTCCTTACTGTAAAGACACACAGAAGTCGGCAGAAACGAGTTTCTGGAAAGAAGGGCAGAATTAAGGGTTTGGACTCTCTTCACACTAATCCTGCCCTGTAATCCAGTCACACATCGCCAGGAGAGGCCGCTGCAGGACCGGCAGGGCTTCCCCTCCATCCTAAAGGCAGAGACACAACACCAGACTCAGCTTTTAACAAGCTCATACTGAACATGCTTTAACTCTCCAGAAAGGAACGGAAAAAGCAGGTTTCTTTAAGGGTTCCTCATCCCACCGGAGCAGCAACGGTAAAATGTCTCTGTTCTTGTTTTTATTGTGATCTCACTCGAATTTGAAACTATTTTCAACACACCACCATTTCACTTTGATCTTACAGCCAGTTTGTGCTCCGCTGCTTAATGCTCTTTTTGTGTATCAAGAACATAAAATAAAGTAGCGATGAAATGTGAAGTTTACTGTAGGACATGATTTGCCAATTGATTTGCTGGGGTGCCAATTTGTATTTGATGAGCAGACGATCTAAAGAAATTCCAAAGCTTGCAAGCTGTAAAATTTAAAATTTATTCCCACAGGGAAACAAAGAATTTTCACCCCTCCTGTTTCCTGCCACCCCCCCACATGAAGCGAAGCACACTTACATGGACATAGCTTATACATATGCATAACTATTCTATGAATAAACATCTACATTACAGCATTAACCAATTACCACAGTCAACACCCATCTCCGCCCAGACTCCTGCCCCACGTGGGGTCTTCTGGTGGTATTTTTGGGGTATTATCATCACCTTAGACCTAAAAACACTCTGTTATAAACACTGCTAACCACAAACTTGTTTTGTTTTGTAGGACGCCAACATGTCTAGGGTGCCACTTGCTATCTCCCCCTCCCTGTTCCACTGTCCCTAGTGTTGTGACTGTGCTTTTCACTCCAGCCTTATCATTAACTAGGCAAGGGGAGAGAAGTAAATGGAAAAAAACTACATGAAGCTTTAACTTAGCTTAAAACCTTAAAACCCATATTAAAATTAAAACTCAAATCCTCTATTTCCAAATGAGACAGGATGCAAAATTGATTACACTATCTATGAAAAAAATATGCAAATCCAAAAGAGAAGGAAAGCATCAGTCCTTCATAGCCCAGCAGTTGGCAGTAAGCACTCAACAGTGATTTTAGGTCTCTGTATCAAACGTGCCATTATTCTACTCGCAAGAGTTCAGCCCCAGTAAGTAACTCCCATGAGTGGGAATGGAAGGTTATTTTAAAGAAATAAAACAGAAACCAACACTTGGCCCGGTTCTGCAACATTTTTAATGAGCCGAAATTCCTTCAGTAGCAAACAAACTACCTGTTGCTACATGCCAGCTTTGAGATTCTTGCCAGGTAACACACAAAGTAACCACATCATCTTTTCAAGAATGATAACATCACACTTCCAGATACACAATTTCTTGGAATCATAGAGCCATTGTGGTTGAAAAAGACCTCTAAGATAATGTCCAACCTTTAATCCATCACTGCCAAATCCACTGCTAAGCCATGTTCCTAAGTGCCATCTTCACACAACTTTTGAATGCTTCCAGGGATGATGATCTTTCCACTTCCCTGGGCAGCCTGTTCCAATACCTGATCATCCTTTCATTGGATAAATTTTTACTAATATCCAATCTCAAATACTATTAAAAAATTCAATGGCACAACTTGAAGTCATTTCCTTTCTTTCTATTGCTTATTCATGGGGAGAAGAGACCACCCCCCACCTGGCTACAACCTCCTGTCAGGGAGTTGTAGAGAGCAGTAAGGTCTCCCCTGAGCCTCCTCTTCTCCAGACTCAACAACCCCAGCTCCTTCAGCTGTTCCTCACAGGGATTGCATTCCAGCCCCCTCACCAGCCTGCTTGCTCTTCTCTGGACACACTCCAGCACCTCATTGTCTTTTCTTGCAGTGAGAGGCTGAGAACTGGACAGAGGACTTGAGGTAGGGTCTCACCAGTGCCAAGTACAGGGAGAGGTACTAAGTACACTTCCTTGGTCCTGCTGGCCACATTATTTATGGTACAGGCCAGGATGCCATTGGCCTTCTTGGCCACCTGGGCACAATGCTGGCTCATGTTCAACCAGCTGTCTACCAGTCACCTAGCTGTCCCCTAGGTCAGTCTTCCCTGATCAGCTTTCCAGCTACTCTTACCCAAGCCTGTAGCACTGCATGGGATGGTTGTGACCCAAAGTGCAGAACCCTGCACTTGGCCTTGTTGAACCTCATACCACTGGCCTTGGCCCATCAATCCAGCCTGTCCAGGTCCCTCTGCAGAGCCTTCCTACCTTCCAGTAAATCAACACTCCCACCCAACTTGGTGTTGTTAGCAAACTTACTGGGGGTGCACTTGAGCCCCTCATCCAGATCATCAATAAAGACATTAAACAGAACTGGCCCCAATACTGAGCCCTGGGGAACTCCACTTGTGAGTGGCCCTGGTTGTCTTGTACATGCCATGTGATGACACTCAGCATGATCTGTTCCATGACCTTCCCTGGTCAGACTGACACACCTGTAGTTCCTTAGATACTCCTTCCAGCCCTTCTTGTAGATGGGCATCACATTTGCCAATTTCCAGTTGTCTGGGACTCATCCAGTTAGTCAGGACTGTGATAAATGAATCAAAGTGACTGCTGAGTTCTCCTGCCAGATCCCTCATTACACCTGGGTGGATCCCAGCCGGTCCCATAGACTTGTGAGTGTCTAAGTGGTGTAGCAGGTCAGTGACAACTTCCTCCTGGATTACACGAATATCATTCTACTCCCTGAAAACAAACCTGTTTTCTGGCTCAAGGGGCCATGTACCCTGATGGTTACTGGCTTTGTTATTAAAGACTGAGGCCTAGAAGGCATTCTGTACTCCAGCCTTTCCCTCATCCTTTTGCAATGTTTACCCTCACATCCCATAAAGGTAAGATTCTCCTGAGCCCTTTTGTTGCTGATGTATTTGTAAACATGATTTGTTATCTTTTACAAGTCACCAGATTAAATTCCAGTTGGGTTCTGACCCTTCTTTCTCTCTGCATAACCTCACAACACCCCTGTTGTCCTCCTGATTTGCCAGACCCTTCTTCCCAAGGCCGTGAACTTACTACCCACCTGTGTTTGTGCCCTCCCTAATTCCAGGCCCATCAGGCACACCTAACACCGGGCCATGGCTCACACGCCCACTGTGGGTGCAGACTCAAATATCCACAGAACTCATTAGGTTGGAAAAGAGCGCTCAGATCGTCGAGTCCACCCTATGGCCGAACATCACCGCGTCAACCAGACCGCAGCACTAAGCGCCACATCCAGTCTTTCCTTAATCAACTCCAGTGACGGCGACTCCACCACCCCCCTGGGCAGCCCATTCCGATGTCCCAGCAGATGCCCGAGGGCCCTCGCCGGGCGCTGCTCCCCCAGGGCAGCCCCGCACTGGCCCGGGCCCTCAGACCAGGCCGAGCCTCGCGCCCCTCCCGCGCCAGCAACAGGCTGTGCGGCCGCTGCGGAGCGGACAAAGCTCTCCGGAAAGC